>JZKD02S2430873.1:206465-223448 GCA_000966675.3 Picea glauca
GGAACACATTTCACAAGGGAAGTAAGATTGTTTTACTAAGGTTGCCATCAACAACAAAGGGGGATATTGTAAGAAATTCGGTTGTCATTGATGTCAACCTTGATAAATAGATGAAGTATCATTGATTGATTGGTTTTAGAAGCATTGTCAATATTGGACATATTGTTATGAAGTCGACTTGAATGTCAAGCATTGTCAAGACTGGACATAATGTTTTGAAGGTTAGACATAATGTTATGAAGGTGACTTGAATGTCAAGCATTATCAATATTGGACATAATGTTATGAAGGTGACTTGAATATCAGTAGAAAGATAATATTGACTAATATATTGTATGAGCTTAATACACTCATCCTATATTGTATAAGGTTGAGATTGTGTCATTAACATCCATGCACAAAAGAAGAAACTGTGAAGAAATTTTCCAGATAAAAAGGGTAAATGGATAATCCGATATGGATCCATACAAATTACAAATAAAGAAGTTAATAAGACATGGTTCATTAAAAGTGATTCAGAAAATCTCAATTGAAGAAGAGTCCAGACTTGAGACATAATGTCTTGGTGGATATATATATATATATATATATATATATATATATATATATATTATATCTCAATTGAAGAAGAGTCTAGACTTGAGACATAATGTAATGTCTTGGTGGATATATATATATATATATATAATGGATTGAATGAAAGTTCATTCTATCAGGTTGGTGCCTATTTACAAGCTGAGTCTTGTCATGAGGATTGGATTCCTCACATCTCAATTGGATCTGAGATCAACAAGACGGGTCTTGTTATGAGGGTTGGATTCCTCATTTCTCAATTGGATCCGAGAACTACAAGTTGGGTATTGTATCAAAGAGTTGGATCTCTCATATTTAGTTGAATTTGAATATATTAAAGCATTGATTTTATTTGTATTCATTCAAGTTAAATAAATAAAATAATGATATTTTATCTACTTCATACTGTTTGTGTTATACATGTTTATAAATAATTAATTGAACTGCATATATCTTATTCAGTTGATTTAGTTAATATATGAAAGTGTGAAATGTAGCCAAAAGTTCTAGAAATTGATCCACCCCCCCTCTCAGTGTTGGAGTGTGTTTCAATACTAATTTCCCAAAGAGGGCACAAATTTCAGCCAAGTAGTCTTCTCACAATGGGAGAGCTATCATAAAATGACAAGAATTTGATCTCTATTTATACAAATCCTCCTAAAATTGTTTTTCCACTTAATTTTAGGGTAACCACAAAGTAAGGGGTCAAAAACCCTTACTTTTTCCCTTTACATCATTTAATTTAAATTTAACTTTAAAATGCACATAAGAAACCCTAATATGATGTCATCCCTCTTCTAGGGTGACATTTTGACACTTTTTGCAAGTCGTTAGAGTAAATATTGGAATTTGTTGGACCTTATAGGGCCTCCCTCTCATGCTCTAGGTTTTTCTCCTTCAAATCAAGCCTTATCCCATCAAAATGTTTCAAGTTTCCATTGTCAAAACCTCCAGCCCCAAAAACCTATCCCTAGGGTGACGTCAAGCTCCTCAAGTGTGACATTTTGGCCTCAAGAGAAATACGTTGGGATTGAAATGGGATAGGATATATCCTCCAAGGTGTCTCTCAGTCCTATCAAGGCTACCATCATTGTATAATGTGTTTTCCATGGTATCCAACCTATGGGATTCAATCCCCAAGGAAGCCCAAGCTAGGCTTGTTCTTCCAAATCTGTCCACCAACTAGATCCTGCAAAGACAATGCATAATCCATTCAAGGATATCAAGTCAAATGAATCATGATCAATAAATTAAATCAATAAAAGTTCCACCTAAGCATGTGCATCAAAAAACACCTCATCAAACTAAAACATTTCTCAAAGACCCTATGCAATTTTCCAAGTTTAGGTATGGGAGGGTTGACAAAGCGACCTATTGGGTGAATCATACCTCAAGTTTATGAGTGTTTCCCAAGTGGAACCCCTATCTAAGTAACATGGAGAATATTATATGAATGGGGGAAAGACTCGTGGGCATGGGGTTCGTGACATACAATGGATCGTAGCATCTCATTTATGGGTGCCTTTGTAGAGGGTGTGTTTCACCTTCATTTTCAATGCATCCTTTTCCAAACCCATTTATTTCCATTAATTAGTTAGGGTCCAAAAAATGGGTACTCCCTAAGAGATAATAGATTATATTCTGGAGTATTACCATAGATTCACTTGAAGCTATAGGTACACATAGTTCCATATGCATGGAAATAAAGGGACATTGCATGCATGTACACACCTAAAAAACTGGGACATTTATATAATGTAAATTTTTCTTTTGTAGGTATTTGATTTTTTAAGATAAGAATTTCATTGTTCTCAAGACCTCTTTGGGAAAGAATATAGAAGTTTAATAATATGGATTTTATATTTTTCCAGAAACATTCCCTCTGGGCCTTCAGCCCCTTCTTCCCATGAAATGAGGGACAATCCTTTCTTGGGTTAGTACATCTGAAAATCCCAAAAGATAAGGAGATGATGGGATGAAGTGTGAAAATTGGAAAGTATGTTCGAGAATGGTATTATGACCTATCAAGGGGACCTCCTAGTAGAAAACTTATCCCTAAGGGTGACCACTTACTAGGGCGCAATGTCAATGACCAAGGTAAAACAGGGAAAAGAGCATAATTTCCAAGAAGACATTATATAATCAAAAGAAGTTTTAAATGCCTCAAATATTGAAATGACACTCACCATAATACATGGCTTGTACCTCATGGAGCAAGACCCAATGTCTTTTGGAAGCAAGATGATGTGGTGGATACCCTCATGATGAACCTGATATTTGTGGTGGTGAGGTGGGCCTCTATCTGTGAAAGTGGACGTTGTCAACCATTTGTCTCTTGGTATTCCATGTTTTCAACCCAAGGGCCTTGAGACATCATCTCCTTAGTTATCCCTAGGAAATGGGGATAACATCTAGCTCCTACTTGGGGACATGTACTTGCCATAGAGTGCATGAGAACCTCAACATATCCTAGGCTAACTTGTGCCTACACTGAAACATACACACATAAAATATAGGGTGGCTCTATCACCCTTCTTCCATACATATCAAAATAAAATCTAAAAAATAACAACTAATCTAGAAAATAAAATTTTGAATTTAAAAAAAGTTAAAAATTCTAAGCTAAATATGTGATATGATGAAAGAAATATGCAAGTAGAGAAAAATAAAAATGAAATGAAACTAAACTATCTTGAACAATCAAGATTAAAATTCAATAAAGAAATATGACCTACCTACTTACCTGGGGCTTGGGCCCTGAAGAAGTCAAGTGCGCTGAATATAGAGTCGGAAAAGAGACCCATCCACTGGTAATGGCATCTTTCTCCTATCCAAGGTTGTCAAATAATACTTATCTTTCTCATACTTCTTCTTGATGATATAAGGGCCAAGCCAAGAGTTGTTATCCTTCTGATCATACTTAGGCTTACCCTTCCTCTTATCCCACATGAACGTGAGACTTGATTTGTTGTAGTTGATGTAAGGTATCTCTTAGATGTAAGGATATGAAGGAGGTTTTTTATTAACTGCATCTTCAATGGATTTCTCATATTTTTTTTTCTCTTTATCTCCTTTATTCAATATATAGATGGACCTTGGATATTTCCCTTGGAACTTCACAAGATTCTCCTTATATTCATTTGTCCTTGGGAGTAGTGTATCTATTCAATCTTCTTGCACAAAAGGCAGGTCCCAAGGATCATACTTAATAATCTGATGAGATACATCAAAGTCACACTCACTCATGTAATCCATATCATTGGGATCCATCACATGCTTCTCATTCCTCTCCCAAATATATATAATCTCAAAGGTGCCATCCTCCATGGGAATGTGTGCATGGGTGAGATCCATACTGAGAAAACCCCCAAGCATAGTGGACTAGCCTCTTGATAGAATCATCCCCCAAGCATCTGGAACATAAATAACCACTATTTTCATAATGAGGTTGATATGAAGGAATTCAATAAGGTAAAATTCAACATCTTCACAAATCCCGTGAACTTTGACCTTCTTGGAATCAATACCACAAAAATTTCCATAAAGTTGGGTCATATTCAAACCAATTTTTTCCATTACTTTCAAGGACATCACATTTTCTGAGGCTCTAGACTCCAACATAAAATAGTTCAAACGAAGACCATTTATTCCCAAAGAGAGATAGAAAGGAGGGTTATTATCCTACTTACAATCAAGATACATGGTATTCAGGATTATTGGAGAGTCCTCCTTTTTGGTTGGTACTTTCAATAATTTAAAGACTTATCTCCTCACAGATGGGATATTTCACATATCCATCATAGGGATTGTCATATTCAAATTCCCAAACATTTTTGACACATCTATATTCAACTAAATTTCATCCTCTGTTGAAGTTGGATTTGGAAGAAATTCACTGACTGGAGGTGGGGGTGGTGGGACCAATTTTCTTGTAGATGGAAGAGGAGATTCCACCTATGGATGAAGCGAAGTGAAAGGTTGTAAAAGAGGAACTGAACCCTTGTTTCTTCTTGCATATGTCAAAACTTCCTTTTTTCTCAATTCTTTTCTCTGATCCTCTGTTAACTGATTCAACAATCTGAGTCATCCTTCTCTAGCTCCTGTTTTTATGACTTCATCAATATGTTCCTGAGTAATATATTCTTCTCGAAATTCGAAAATCATGTCCATGAAATTTATACCATCTGAGGATTCTTAATCCCACCGAGGACACTCATCCTCTCAATGAGGTTCTTGGCAAGGACAATGTTTGCTAACGGGAAAACCCCCCCTTTAACTACACCAGGGTTCAAGATGTAGACAAAGAGAATAACTGTCTAAAAGCTAATCAATTTTCTATTCTACCCCAAACATACCAAAACTAATGTAAATAAATCAAAGAGATAAGATATTGGGTAACTATACCTTTGATCCCACGTCTGGTGATGATCTCCTCACACTTGGAAGTTCCACTGACTACACGTATCCTCCCAAGGCTGACCTGCATCCAAAGATAGGAAAACAAAGAACTACAAGCATGTTATTCTATACATAAGTTAGGGTTAGATGTTAAAATTATAAGTATAAATCAACAAAATAACTCAACACACCATCATTTGGAATAGGAAAATGTAATTCTTTTATTCATCATACAAATATTATACCTTTCAATCTCAGTCGGCCACCATTCCATGAACTTGGTCTGAGCTCTTCTTTACCATGCTCCAAGTGCACCTTGTATGCACTTCTTCTCTCAACCTTTTGATCACTTCTATGGAAGGGAATGGGTTAAATGGAGGAAGAAGGGGTTGATGAGGGAATGCTGAGGCAATATCTCACAAAAGGCAACAATATCTTGGGCAAGAAGGGGAAGTAAAATCGGGTAGAGTTTCACTGTTCTTATGCTTAGATTTGAAATGAGACCCCAACACCTCCTTTTATATGACAAAAGAATGGTTAATCAGTTGGGTGACAGGCTATAGTAGGTGGATTAGTTGGGAAACTTCCAATAGCCCATAAATTTCAACAAATTCCTTGCAACTTTTTATTTTTTGCAACTTTTGCAAGCATACGTGGGTTGTAATGGTGCATCATGTGTATGTACGCGAGATGTAGTGGTGTAGAAAGCATATGTACATGGGATGTAATGGTCCAAGGTGCATACATCTTCTTAAAAAATGGTTTTTTAAGAAGAGCTTCTCAGCAATGCTTTGGCAAAATATGCAAGTAAGAGGGCCAAGGCCATGTATGCATGAGTAGGGAATTTTAGGGCTATAAAAGATGCCCCCTAATGTGTGATCTCAGAAGATCCAATATTAAATAAGCTTCACCAATGTAAAATATCTTCACCAATGTACAATATCTTCACCGATGTACAAAATCGAGTGAGCCTGAGACCAGAGTTCAGGAGGTGGAATTTGCAAAACAACAATTGTCTCTCTTAGGCAGGCATACCCATGATTGGGTTGAACTAAATCATGGTTTCCAATCAAATACATTGTATATCCATGTCATATAACTATGTAAAGTGTAACTGGAGAAATACACAGCGGATCTACATATCAAAATTAATCAAATATATACACGTATAGTATCCATATTAAATAAGATAGTGACGCTTGATGGCTGGAGATGAGGTCTTCATAGCTCGAGAAACAACTTCAAGATCTTAAAAACTTAGGTAGGAGTACAATGGGAGTGCATAAATCACTACCCTAAGGTATTTGACAAATTTTCGGGAAAATACATGAGGATCTCGATGATCAGGCAGAGAACTTCATCGATTTTGAATCAAAACTTTACTAGACTTTTGGGATGGCTGACTCATGAGATCAAGAGAAAAACAAAGAAAGGTCGAATCAGGTTGGGTGAAACTTCCCTTGGACAAAAGCATGAAATATGAGCAGACTCAGGAAACATGACATTGAAATAAGTTCACGATGTAGGAGGAAACACAAACTCTCCATGTGTTTGGAATTGTAACCAAATAGAGGAGGGCACAACTCTATGTAGTGAGAACAACTTCCTAAGGTCATACTAGATCCCAATGCTTGACGAACAAACGGAAGGATGTGATTTGTCCAAGGGAGACTCTTTTTGGAATATTCAATTTTTCCAAATACATATTTCTTGTCCCTTCTTTTTGGAATATTTGATTTTTTTGTCTTTTTCAATTTTTTAAAGATCTTGAAAAAGAATAAAAGAATGCTACATTACAAAGGAGGAAATGAGTGTCTCAAGAAATCATACTAGTTCCAAGCGCAAGGAACATACTAATGCTCAGAGAAAGGAGACATGTGTAGGAAAAGGACACTCGGGGAAAATTACTCCATGGGTCAAGGTGTCAAGTCGCAGAGGCAAGAAGTGCTAAAAGGCTTGTGTATAAATCATGCTTCAAAGGTTCAATTGAGATAAACATGGAATCGACATTAGGCCAAAGAAACAGAGATGCAAATGCGATTAAGAAAGACACAATGAGACCCCCCTTCCATGTAATGTTTACAAGCCCAGAGAATGTAAGCTCAGTAGTTTTTTCATGTTTAGAGAGTATGAAAAAACGTAAAATAAGACTCCAAGAAGTACCTTTTTCGGGGATAGTCTAGTTGGTTAGAAAAAGGGGTAAACCTGCACCGAAAATACGTCTATTCAATTTTTTTTTAACAAGTGTGACAAAGACAAGATCACTCGGAAATATTTTCAATTTTAAGGAGTCTGAAAAGAGCTTAAATATGGACTCACAGTTTTTTTCTAAGTTTAGTCTCCTTAGCCTGAAAAAGTATAAAATTAACTAAGGATAACTCTCTCGGCGAGACTAATCTCCTAAGGCATACCTTTTTATACTATAATCTACAGGCTGGAAAAAAGGTTAAACTCATGCCAGTAGATGTTCTTCTGGACCAATTTAAAGAGTGTGAAGGAACAAGGTCACTCAACGATATTTTCAATTTTAGGGAGTCTGAAAAGAGATTAAATATGGACTCTGTGGGGGTTCCTTTTACATAAGTAATATCCAAGGCCCAAAAAAGGTAATAAACCAAAACCAAGGAGAAACCCCCCCCTTTAACTACAACAGGGTATGATATTTTCATTGATGTCAAAGAAGGAGCATAAGTACATTAATATGAAGCTTAGAAGGGAGAATGAACTGTAAAATTCTATCGGGATTGAAATCCCCACAGTGAAACTCCAAAAGAATCGAGGAGGAATACTTTCCACTAATGTACGTTGATGTATTTTTCGAGACAAATTCCGACTGTCGGATCATAGAGGAAACTTGTGTAAAGAAGAGGAGAATCATGGTCTTATGTTGATATTTGTGAATGATTTATAGCAAGATATATAGATTAAATATATACCTTCATATCGATTACTAAGGTTCATGGACCATAGATCCTGGAAATGAGGTACGCATGGTCATCCCAGCATTGACCACTTCATATAGTATCGACCGAAGGAAATTTGCATGAAGGAATTTTAGCCAAAGTCAAATTTCTGAAGCAAAAGTAAGATGTCAGATCTAAGGAGCATAAGAACAGTGAAACTCTACCCATTTCACATCCCCTCCTTGCCCTAATAATTTGCATCCACCTTGTGAGTTTTGTACCAGAATTCCCTATTCTTGCCTTTTTCCTCCATCATAAGACTATTCCATTCCCTAGAGAGAGGTTGAGAGGAGAAAGATACGTGGAAGCACATTTGGAGCTTGGTGAAGAGGATCTCGGACCAAGTTCAAGGAGAAGTCATCGATCTCATTGTAAGTAAACTTTGTGATATTAATAAAAGGAATACTTTTTCTGCCCCAAAATATGATGTGTTCAATATTTATGTTTGATTTATGTTTTGCGCTGACATCTGACCCACTAATTCATATATGAGATGCATGTTCATAGTTCCTTGTTTGTTTGTTTGTGAATGTAGGTCAACCTTGGGAGGAGACTTGTAGTCAGTGGAGTAATTGAATGCGAAAGGATCGACACGGGACACAGAGTTAAAGGTAGAGTTACCGGATATTTTCACTTTGTATTTTATGCACGAATGTGGGGTATATTTGGGGTAGTTATTAAAAAGTAGGAGACTTTTAGATAGTCAGATCTACCTACATGTTTAACCCCAATGTAGTCTATAGGGATTTTTTCCTGCTATAGCAGAATTGGCGACCATACTAGGGAAATATCTAAGGTTTTTAGGGGATATTTTTTGGGTGTTTTAATTGGTTTTACTACCTTTTTTGAGTTTTTTGTAAGTTTTTGAGTCTTTAAGGGATTTTGGTCCACCATACCAATACTCCTTGCCCTGTCAGCCTAACTATTAGTTTTCTTTTTTTGAGAAATTATAGAGGTGTACGCGGCCTGTAGTGGGTCTACACGCGTACATACGTGCCCTACCTTTAGATAGCCCGCGTACATATGCAGGATGCTTAAGTGTCAGTAGTGTGCCCATGTCAAGAATTTTTTCTGGAAGAAGAGGCAGTCAACCTCTTCCCTGATTGAATTCATACTTCTCATGGGTTTCTTGATCTAGTATTGGTCTCTGTTTTTACAGTCTATAGCCTGGGTTTGACATTAGTTTAGCTTATCTTTTTCAATATTTCTTGTGTTTTCTTTGAAAGGGTTTTAGACGATTCTATGAGTCTTTTTCTAATCAGCCTGTTTGGTATCGTCAGTAGCTCCTTGCGATCAACAATGGGACAGAAGTCAGTTCTTGTTCTTGTCTTTTCTTCACTTTTCCCCTTTTGCTTTCTTTAAAGAAAAAGAAAAAGAATTTATTTCAAGTTTCTTGTTTGAAGCATTTCAAAAAAAAAAAAGTATTTCATTTTTCTTAGTTTGGTTAAGTAGTAAGGTTAGTTGTTTCGCTTGTAAGGAAAAACGAGTTATTTTCTTAAGTTCTTTACTGAATTCTTAGAACATTAAGTATCTCATAGTCGAGTGAAATTTCATTTTAGGTTTTTCTTTTAAAAGATATTAGAAAAAGTAGTTACAAAAATTTAGTTAAAGAGTTTCAAATTGCAAATATTTATTTCTCAAAATAGAAGTAATTTTCCTTTTAGTATTTGTTTATTTCTCCTTCATCTCTCAAAACACGCCACTAGTTTCATTTATGTTTCCTTGACTTAATACAATCCACTTGAAATTAACACTTAATTAAAATCAACTAGAATTTGTGTTTGTAGGGTCCATCAACTAGTATAGGCTAGAGCCTTGATTTAGGCTGGAGAGGAAAATCTTCAAGGCTATAAAACAAACATATGAGTTTGAGCTAGGGAGTGTAAAAAGTCCAGTAAATGTGAAAGTTATCCAAGACCCACCCCTAACACAGGGGATAAACACGAGGTTGCATGTGGAAAGGTAGCAGAGATAACCCCTCCAAAGTTAAACCAAGCGTAGTGGGGAACGCATATAGAGGACTTGCCATGGGATTCTGTTGGTCACATTTTCCACGGAGCTTCATGGATCTCGAATATGTTCGAGGTCCTCAGTTTTATTTCAGACCACTTTCTTTCGATACCCTCGATAGGTTTATGGCTTGATACCCTTCTCATTGTGGTCCACTCAACTGTCGGTTGTACCTACCTGGTGACTGTTTGCGTGTTGGCAACCTAGTTGCCTTTATTCTAGTGACTTACACAAGTGACTGTGGGTGTATACTGCGATACCTAGGGAAGACATTGGGCCATTCTTTTCAGAGTATACCCGGAGGGTTCTTCCGTATTTTAGTTTCACTTGCACTGGTAAGTTTCGCTAGTGTTGGCTAGTGTAACTATTCTTCCAACTAGTTAGTGGTTTGCTTGCTTTACCTCATATGAAATTTTCTAGTGAGTGTTGGTTTTCGACGTTGGTAAAAGACTTACAGTGTCATTGATATTTTAAAAAAGTGGAATATTAGGAGCTCTACCGGTCATGAAGGCTTCAGGGTATGTCTATGATTTCATTGGATCCACCACCGCCACCGTTACAGTGAAGACTTGACCAGCAAGGGTCATTTGAGGCGACCAAGCTGCAAGAAACTCTACCCGAGCCATCCCTAAGAGGAGAACACTCAAATCCAAAGGAAACTACCATTTATGACCTTGGAGCATAATCTATTGGGCCTTTTAACCCTCCAATCACTGAATTTTCAACGCCAATTTTGATACAAGTTGTCCCTCCAAGGGTAACTCATGATGAGCGTCAGATAGTTTTACAAGAAACGATGGAAGCAAATGTTGCTACTTCATCTAGGAGTCCTCATACTCCTTCAATGAATACCACCACTGGAGGAGTTCCTCTTGATAACCCACCTTCTCCAGTATGGACCACCATGGTCTCGAGCACCTCTACTTCAGGCAGTGGTATGATTCCATATATGGTGGAAATCACTGCTCCATTCACATGGAGTGTGACGAGCCCTTTGTTTTCATATGGGATGCCCGACTTTGATATGAACTTTGTCCTCACCTACTCCATATTACAAACCTTGGGTCTGGGGGCAAGGTATTCAAATGCTCCTTTGCAAGGGTCCATGGGGGGAACCTCAGCTCCCTATAACACTTTCCCTTATGGAAGGGGTCACATACCTCCTTCGTCCCCTTCACTCGGTAGTGCTCCCCAAAAATTCATCGGGTTGAACATAACCTACAACTTGTTTGGTGTAGGCAGTCAAGGACCTTATTCCTACACCACATCGGTGGGTTCATTTCCTTTGTATTTGTTCAACGCATTTGGTAATAATGCATTCTCATCAGTTGCAGTCTCAGTCGGTGGAAACCCTAGTTTTGGACAACAAAATCTTGTGCATGGAACTATTCCTACACAGGGGGGAAACAAAGGAGTCCCCTCCTCACAAGGACGTTGGAATATTTGGCAGGGATCAGTCCCCTCATCAAGGGTGTCGATCGGGGCAACCCCTTCCATGGCCAATGGAACCCCGGGCAAGGCTCAGTACCTATGCCCATCGGATCAATAGGGGGAAACCCTTTCTAGAATCCTTGGAACACAACACAGGGAGAAATCCCTGCCCAACCCTCAACGTCCAATTACGAGAGTCAATCGATGATGTCTCAACAAGTGCAATATCTGTACGTCGGCCACGTCCATGGTATTTACCAGAATGTTGGTCAACAACCTAACTTTTCTTGGCAACCTGGTGCCAGCCAAACTCCAGTCTCCTTTTTCCATGTATATAGTCAACAACCCAAGCTACTGTTTATGGAAATGTTACATTTTCCAAACTTGACAAGGTTATTAAGTAACCCAATCTGTCACAATCCACCTTGGCCTCCCATAATGACGAAGTTTCCCTCGGACATTCCAAAGTTCTAAGGTAATCCTAACGAAGATCTAGGCAATCATGTGACCACTTTTCACTTATGGTGCTCTTCGAAATTGTTGTGAGATGAATTCGTACAGTTGCATATGTTTCAATGCACTCTTATAGGGGGTGCTGGGAAATGGTACATCGAGCTCGACCACTCAAGATACTCTACGTTTGGAGAATTGGCAATGGTTTTTCTAAACCATTTCCAACTACCTGTGTGATATGATGTCGACACCGAATTGCTGGAAAACGTTGAGAAAAAAGAGGTTGATCATATCTCGGATCACATCCGAGAATGGAGGTGTAGGAAGAATTTGATAAAAGTACTAGTCCCATCAGCTTTCCTGGTGGAGTGGTTCCTTAAGTCTTTGGTCCCTTAGTTATCCAAGGACGTTGCAACATCAGGAGTGTTTTTCAAGGAAGAGGTGATAATGAGAGCTCAACATATTGAGCTGATATACTCTCAATCTAGTTTACTTTACAAGTTTTTTCCAGATGCACCACGGTTTATCCTTGTCAATGCCAGACAGATGGCCCACGGTCTATCTGTTGTGGAGGATTTGTCACAAACCCCTTGCGTGATGTCTACTTTGGAAGTCCTCCAGAACTTCCCTTCACAGAGAAAGGATCTGTTAGCTACCTTAGGATCTACTGAGACTTGTAATATGGGAATGATCATTCTTGATACGACCGACTTGAAACCTCCTCTCCCATACCATGTTGCGTTTCAGATAGTAGTGGCTTAAACCAAGAAAACTTTTACCCATAATATTTTCCGCACGGTGGTTGATGAGGGTTCCTCGACATGCATGATTTCATTGGCATGTTGGAAGGCCATTGGCCAACCCATTTTGTCTCCTTCACCTACTCTTCTTACTGCTTTCAATGGTCATTCATTTAGACCACATGGAATCATTCCTTATTTTTCCATGCAGCTAGGAGGAAAGACCGTGTACGTCAAAGTTGAAGTGGTCAATGTGCCTCTTGACTACAACTTGTTGTTAGGAAGAAGTTGGACCTATGTTATGAATGCAGTGGTCGTCGTAGTTTTCTGGGTCTTGTTGTTTCCACACGAGGGTTAGATCATGTCCATTGATTAATTTTACTTTTCCTATCCTGACCCTTCATTGGGGGAATCATTGGTCCCAATTATTGATAATATGCATCCTGACGTCGCCAATGTAGGGGTTGGTTTGTTCCCACCTTTGATGGGTACTTTCGATTACCCGCCTCCTTTCGGCGATGTCAAGTTCATATCAACTATCCCCGACCAACCTAAGGCTGAAAACTTTCGTATGTCGTCGTTCCGTATGACTTACTTTAATGATTTGTGGACTCTTCCTTCCACATCGACCATGATGGAAGGGACAGGGAACCATGTCATGGACATACCCTTGTCTACGGTAGAATTTGCGTACTCTATTGTCCATCAAGCTTCAGCCGACCCCAATCAGAATCCCGCACAGGAGTTAGATCCAGTTCTAGACCCTATTTGAGCTCAAGGTTCCCCCACCAATACCGATTCCTTAAACTTGGTCTTTCCCTCTAACAAGGTGATTATAGAGGCATTGAATGGTCCAGAGAGACCCTAGGATGATCTCCATCACAAATCTTATTTTCTCCTTTAGTTAGGAAGAATAGAGGCAGGTGAATTTGTGTTTACTATGACTGGAGATAGGTCTTGTCCTATTAATCCTCTGGCTATGCACACATTTTATGTCGAGGGTAATATGGAAACCATCACTAAAATGATACCTAGTGACATATCCATAACCTCTAGCATCATGGAGAATGTCTTCATCGGAGATTAATGTTCGTCCGAAGAGATTCATATCTATATAGATTTATTTCATGACATTTTTGCCTGGTCTTACGAGGAAATTCCAGGCATTGATCCAAGAATTGTTGAACATGAGATAACCACTTACCCTGACGCCAAGCCATTCCGACAGAAGCTTCATCCGGTGAATCCTCATAAATCAACATCTATTAAGGCTGAAGTAGAGAAACTGCTCAAAGTTGGTTTCATCTACCCCATTCAGTTGATGCAATGGGTGTCAAATCATGTTCCAATCAACAAAAAGTAGGGTACGATTCACGTATGTACGGACTTCTGTGATTTGAACAAGGACTATCCAAAGGATATTTTCCCCACCCCATTCATTGACCAAATTGTTGATGAATTCATAGGATGTGAGGTCTTTTCTTTCATGGATGGTTTTTTGGGATACAATCAGATACAAATTAAGCCCGAAGACCAGCATAAAACAAATTTTATCTCTCCATGGGGTACATTTTCTTATCGGAAGATGCCTTTTGGCCTGAAGAATGTTGGAGCCACCTTTCATTGGGCCATGTATTTTGCTTTCCACAATCTCAAACACATAGTCGAGGCTTATCTCGATGATTTAGCATCACGATATCGTAAGAGAGATGATCATCCCAAGAACCTCCAACTTATCTTTGGCCAATTTCGCTACTATCGGATTCACTTGAATCCTAACAAATGCATTTTTTTCATGATGTCAGGTCGTATTTTAGGTTTTATAGTTTCAACAACAGGGATCATGGTCGATCCTCTAAAGGTTGAGGCAATAGTTCAATTGCCTCCCCCATGCATAGTCCCTCAGCTTCAGAGTTTACAGGGAAACACCAATTTTATTCGGTGTTTTATCACAAACATGCGGAGATCACTAAAGGATTCATGCGTTTACCGAAAAAGGACATTCCTTTCTATTGGGACGAAGCCACTAAACACTCTTTCTAAGCGTTGAAATGCACCCTCACGTATGCCCCTCTACTTCATCCACCCAATTATAATAAAGATTTCTTATTGTACTTGGCCGCTGCAGATTTGACCATTGGTATGTTCTTAGTTTAAGAGGATGATATGCTTGAAGAGCATGTGATTTATTACTTGATATGAGGCCTGGTTGGACCAGAACTCAACTACTCCCATGTTGAGAAGCTTACGTTGGTAGCAATGCATGACGTCCAGTGTTTCCGTCATTATATCTTGTTTCGCAAGACCATCATCATTGTCATTGTGAATCCATTCCAATACGTGTTGACACAATGTGTAATCAACGGAAATATCATTAGATGGATTTTTATCCTCTAGGAATTTGACTTGGATTTTGTCTCTACGAAATATAAAAATTCGTTGGTCTTTGCGGAACTTATCTCAAAACTTTCGGTCGAGTCAGGTGATGTTAAGCCCGAAGAATCATCGATTAAAGGAGATATTTTTATGATTTCATATTCAGACCTTTGGTATGGATATATACTAGTCTACCTCCAGACTTTGAAGTGCCTCGCCCTAGTCTATCGCAATGAGCATCGACGTATACGCCATCATGAAAAAAACTATCTCATTCTTGATGACACTTTGTATCGTCGAGGTGTAGATTGCAGTCTTCGTCGATGCCTCACTCATGAAGAAGTGGAACTCATTCTTAACGAATTCCACACTAGAGCATGTGGTGGTCATTTGTCTGGGTTGGAAACAACCCAAAAGATTCTACGAGTAGGTTACTTTTGGCCAACATTGATCAAATACTGTGTTGAATCAGTCAAGAAGTGTCACCCATGTCATATCTTCTCTCGGAAGATGAGGGCACACCCCACTCCCATTTTTACCTTCATTAATGTCGGCCCCTTCACCAAGTGGGGGAGTTATTATAATACATGCCATCTGGCTTCAACCAGGGAGCATCGTTATATCATCGTAGTGGTATACTACTTCACAAAGTGGGTCGAGGCTATGCCAATGTTCAAAGATGATGGCAAAACAACAACTCTCTTTATTTTTAACCAGATAGTAGCAAGGTTCAACATCCCAAAGGATATTTTCACTGACCATGGAAATCACTTTCAAAATAAAATGATGTCTGAGTTAACATCAAATCTTGAGTTGAGACAAGATCATTCATCACCTTACTACCCACAGGCGAATGGTCAGGTGGAAGCTATGAATAAGTCTCTCAAGACCATTCTACAGTGAACGATCAATTCGGCCAAGTCTAACTGGAATTTGATGATGTACTCAGCATTGTGGGCCTACCGAACATCTGTAAAGACTGCAACTGGTTTCTCACCTTTTCAACTTGTTTACAAGCTGGAAGTAGTCTTTCCTATAGAGTGTCAGATCCCATCTCTAAAGTTGGCAGTAGATTTATTGCTAGAAAATTCACCGCTTGAGGAATGCTTATTGTATATCAATCAACTCGATGAGAAATGTCATGATGCATCCTTAGCTAATGAGTCTCACAAGAAACGAGTCAAGTGTCAATATGATCTGTTCGTTCCTCCTCGGATTTTTTCCAAAGGTGACCTTGTCCTAGTCTACGACCAAGATAAGTATCCCTGGGGGAAGGCAAGTTCAAAACCATGTGGTTCATACCTTTCATAGTGAAGGAGGTCTTAAAGAAGGGTGCTTATCATCTAATTGACTATGAAGGAAAATCTTTGGCGAAGCCTAGAAATGGCCTCTATCTCAAGAAGTATTACTCGTAGTTTGGTCGCCTTGGGTGACTTCTTGTATATATTTATAGTTCTTATACAATTATTTTTTGGTCTTTTTATTTTATAGACGTGTCATTATTTATGTCATCTTTTTCACTGTGGAAGATTTCAAGTGAATTAGAGGTGTTCATTGGGTTCATGGACGAAGCTAGCTGACACACTCAGAGGCTTACTTCTGCAGCTTGGGTGATATTTGCACCTCAAGGCCAGTTGCTATCTTCTAGAGGTATATGTCTAGGTGATGCCACAAACAATGTCCCCAAGTACAATGCAGTGATAGAGTTGCTTCATGACACTTTGTTGCATGTTATCTCTAACCTCCAGGTCTACTTAGATGCACAATTGGTTGTGTCCTAATTAAATGGGTTTTACCATGTTTATGATCCTACTCTACACTGAAGATTCCTTAGGCTACATCTCTTAGAATGATGCTTTGATTACATTACATATATCCATGTTCCTAGGAGACTAAATCAAATGAAAAATACTCTATATAATCAAGTATTAGATTGGCATATTGCACACACATACACATGTACATACATTGTAAAAAATGTGATCCATAAGACATAAAATATGTAAATATGCATATATATATATATATATATATATATA
>JZKD02S2430873.1:223582-236848 GCA_000966675.3 Picea glauca
AGATCCTCGATCTTGGCCATAGGGACTGCACGAGTGAGTGCAGTGAGGTTCCGCTCCACCCGTATCAAAAATCTCTCAACCTCTCCAGCTGGAGGTCCCCCTACTATTGTTGTTGGTGCGATGGCTGCAGCTAGTACTACCAATGGTCGAGGATGCCACCTAGTCCTCGAGAAATCTGTTGGATGCACTGGTCCCACATCTGTACATAAACAGATACATAGTTGTCAAATACTCTGATTCACATAAAAATGATATATATATAAAGAAACAAAAAATTAAATAACATTTAAAACAAACATACCTATCTCTCCTCTCTCATATCCAGGAGGTATGGGCATGTCTGGATCCCTGGAAAAGTAGATCCCGGTGTAAGGGTAGTCCTCTATTACCAGAATCTTCTATTCCCACCAGTCAAAAAATGTATCATCGAAGGAATCTATGGTCCTTCCTCCCACCTATTGCGGAAACAATGTTTCCCATATACACATTGTTGGGAGCGAGGCCACATGCCCCTTCATTGTCTTTCGTGGACTGAGACTGGGTACCCTCTCAAAGAAGAACGAGCACAAAATAGTCCCAAATACAAAGTTTTTATTACTCCTCCCATGACACTCGGTGAGTTGTCTCTTCATGCAGTCTAGCATGGTTGTGCTCCAGTCAAACAATCATGCATTTAAGAACTGCACTACACAATGCATGTGCACCTGGGAGGCCTGATGTAAGGCCGCGGATCTAGTGATCCGCCCAATATGTAAAACTATCACTTTCAGTGATAGGTTGGTAATCTTGTGGATTGGTACCTGATAACCTACTTTCTCAATGTCGGCCTCGCAATATAGTCCGATCATCTTGGCGATGTTATGAGGCCCAGGGGGGAAATCACGCATGTTGATTGGTTCACCTCTCCTTGAGAGGCTAGTTAGAAAGTAAATGTATTTAGTCATTGGAATCAATGACTGACCCTCAAGCATGAAATCCTATGCGTCGGAGTGCCAATAGTCCACCAAGGCATTTAGCATCCTGGGTTGTGCCCTCGCGAATGGACATCGAAAGAACTTCCACAACCCACATTGTCTCAATGCGGCCATAGTTGCAGGGTCCTCATCGACCAATATATCTATGTATTTGTGCTCCCTCTCTCTCCAGTGGACATACATCCTATCAAATAACAAGTTCATGGAGGAAGTTAGCTCTTGAATTTTAATTTTTTTACCTTTCTGAGGGTGTACTCAGGTTTTTTGGGATACAGTTGCATATGCACGTGGGCAGATTGTTTTTTTCCCGCGGGCATACACGGGTTGTCCTTGGACAGCCCGTGTACATGTAAGGATGCTCGTTTTTAAAGGGGTGCACCCCCCAAAAACTAAAATAAATGAAGAAAGGAAGTTTTAAATGCAAGAGGGGTTGATTTGTACTTACTTGGTCTAAGCGGAAGTTCGTTTCATGCTCCGAAGCTCCCAGAATCAACTCTTTTAGAAACGGGTTATTTTTGGCTTTTTGGTTAATTCTTAATTTGCAATGGTGATAATGAGATGCCAACTTCTATTTATAGAATTTTTTGGCCCTTTTTTCCACTTTTTGAACCCTTTTCTTGTTTTTTATGGCTTTAAAATCATTTAACATGGTTCTTTATTTTCTCACTGGATGTTACGATACACTTCACTTTTGGTTTGGAAAACTTTTTGGGAGATGGGTCACTTTTAAAGGTACTTTGGTAAAAGTCATTTTTCCAAATTTTTTCATTTGAGTTAGGATTCCACTGAAGATGATAGGATTGTTTAAAGGCAATATGATAACCCTATGTGGATGAGTTACTAGTGTACCTATGATTTCCCATGGAACATCGACCGAAGAAGAATTTTAGGTCATTAAGTTTGTTGGGAACAATGACCCTTTTCCACTCTTGTTAGGAAATCTCTAGTTTGAGAAAGATCGGATCAGAAGGAAAGCAGAGGAAGAAGCTACAGAACAGAAAAAGAAAGAATTAATAGATTTCATAGCCAAGAAAATAGAGCAACTAATACAAGAACAAGAGGACAAGTTGAAGAAAAAAAAGGCAAGAGAGTTAGTTGTCGAAGTTGAAAGAACACACGAAGGCTTACAGAACCTGTCCATGTAGGAGAGAAGCACATCCACCCCGAAAATAGTAAGAGAAGAAGTGTTACCTTTGAACCTTTTGAAAGACCCTCAATAGTAAAAAGTTGCTACACTAAGAGAAGATAAGAATCAGAATGGAAAGAGGAACCCATAGGCTCAAATCACAGGAAAGAAGGCCAAAAATCTTAGTAAGAAGAAAGCAAAGTTAGAAAAAACTACAGGAAGTTCCATAGGAGACTTCGCAGAAGGCAGGATTGTTGAACTTGAACCTTGCTGGAATAACATAACAAAACATAATGGAACTTCGCCACGACGAAGCTATATGACCGTTGGAGGTGTCCCAACCATTAGCATGACGCTCTGGAACATCTAGAAACATATTTATTGACAGAAATATCGCCATTGGACCATTGAGACTACACCATAATAGATGGATTCATATTGATTAAGGCACATCGACCCGTTGAAAGAATCTGTTACGACATTGCTTATTTAATATGCCAAATGTCACACCAGGACCACTTTTTAAAACTAAGATATTCGATCTAGAAGATAAGTGATTGCATACCGCATTGTCTTGTCTAATACCTTGCCATTGATTCGGTTACCTTGAGTGTCCATTCGCCTACCCGATTTATTTGATTATGAGTGTGCATGTTGGGCGACCTTAGCACAGTAGAGAAATCTGTAGAGGAAATTACGATAGACCTCATGGTTGAGAAATTCATGTCTGTAGGTATACAAGCATCATCGATGGGCAGATTTCAAGCATCCCCCTCGACTGGACATCGATCTATGCCATCCCAAACTATGACCGAGAAAATAAGCAAGCATCGCGACAATATGGAAAACGCAAAGTAGATCCTGTCGGTCTTGCCTGACTACATCCCACCTATGGCTAGTGTGGTTATTCATGACAATGTCTCACATCATTTTTAGTACATGCTAACCACTGTGTACCTCCCAAAGGGGATACGCGCAGGCGGACCATAGTTGGGACTGATCCCAGATCTCAAGATCAGTGATTTCAACCTTGGAGACTAAAATAATTATGTGATGCTCGCTCTACATCGATACCTAACCAAGATGACTAGGAAGAAGCCCAAGATAGTTCCCCAGCCATGGATTAAAGAGATTGTGTGATCAACAATCCTAAACGTAATGAAGATCCCCCACTTTAGCAAACATCAAGAGGTTAGCGTGTGTGTTAAAATCTTCCTGTCATGCTACCATGGCAAGTATCTCTGGTTAGATAGGCGTGTGACTATGGATCTAACACTGATCCACCTGATCACTAGATTGAGTGTGCAGGGACAGAACCCTCAACAATTCTACCTAGGGAAGGCTACATATTGCTCCTTGGCACAACGGATCAAGGAGACCTATGGTGATGTGGAGAAGGGGAAGCGAGGCTACAAGGTAGCCTCCATCTAGGATGGCGCAATTCACATAGATTTTCAGTCGATCATTGGCAAGATCATCAGAAAGAACTAGCTGACACAAGTCACAGGGTTCGTATTCGACCTCATAGGGAAGTGCATCGAAGGAATGTAGATGAACTAGGTGAGATACCTCATCAACGAGTTGGAGAAGGACTTTCGTGAAGCATAGGACCAAGGCTACGGATTTCACTTTAGTTGTTTGTTGATTCTCATTGCATTTGTCACTTGGGAGATGTTGGAGGGAGAAACATTCCTAGAAGTTGATCCATCGGATCCATTGGCCATGAGGTTCACCACCTTGTCATATACGAGTGATATGGAGAAGCAATGGCAATCAAATGCGATGTTCCACGCTTACTACCTACAACTCAAGCACGCCATTGAATCATTCCCCCGAATGACCCTGCACACCTTGCATACATACAGGCCTCTAGAAAAGTTCCACGCAGACCGACACTTCATCTACATCACTGCGTGTAGGGATGAAAGTAAAGAGGAGTTGTAGTTGTGCTACAAATTGACTAATTAATACATGGAGGAGATAACCAAGGAATGGGAAACCGAGTTACTTGTACCAGTTGGAGATGTAGAACTCTCTGACCCTGATATCATCGAAAGTCCTTTGGTCACCCGGACTGAGTATGATGGACAGAGAATCACAAAGAAAAAGAATAAAAAGGAAGAAGTGCAGGACATAGATAGTGTGTCGGAGGAAACTGTGCCTGACTCACCTAAAGGAGGAGGAGGCGACAAAGTAAACCAAGAGGAGGAAGGGGAGCAATAGAATCAAGAAAAGGGCGAAGTGACACCACCAAAGGATCGCCTTATAGAGGCCAATATGTCAAAGAAAAGGAAGGTTTCTCCAAAGAAGCCCTCAACGCAGAAGAAGTCTCGAGCCAATAAGCCTCAGTCATTGAATGTGCTCATAGTGGACGACATCGAGCTCATCATCAAAACCATCGAGGATGCTTCAGAAGACATCTTGCAAAGACATGAAGTGAAGCACGAAACATTGTATGACAAAATAGAGAAGGAGCTCGGAGACATCCAGCAAGTTGTCCAGTTGAGCCGCGCAGTGTCTACTACGCCATCCTCAATAGAAAATATAGAATTGGGGGATGATCCCACCCAATTACGTAGATTAGAAGATGCAACAAAGGCTCAACTTCATCAAGTCTAATAAGAAAAAGAGCAGGCCACAGAGGCCTTAAGGAAATAAAAAGAGGGGGTCCTAGACAACTTCGAGTTGGGCAATAGGAGAAAAGTGAAACTCAGGCGAAGTTCGAGCAGAACAATGTGAAGATACATGAAGAAAAATACCAACTACTCGCAGAACATATTGCAATCAAAGAGGCTATGACTAGAGCACTTCGCTCTGTGTCGGGCTTGACACAGAAGGAACCAAATTCAATGGAGATGCAAGGGGGGAAGATCGTTGAATCCATTCAACAACTTCAATAAAGAGTAGCAGAGATAGAAATCCAATCAATACCTAAAACTCCACAAGAAGTCTGAGATCAGAGGGAAGAAACTGCCAGGAATGTATTAAAAAGAATCAGGGCGTTGGACTTGGAATGTAAGAAACTAAGTAATCAAAATGTGCATACCTATGAGAGCCTTGTAGAATACCTGGAGCTGAGGACATTGGAGGAACAAATACAGGAGGTGAAGCAACATGCGTCGACTGTGAAAGCGCATATGAAGCTGCTTACTGCAGTGGATAAGATGAAGAGGTCACAAGAGTAGTACGTAGTTCAAAAATAGGTCACTGCCATCCAGAGTAGAGCTATGGAGGTTACACAGAGACTCCAAATGGTGCAGGACGAAGCCTACAAACTTTTTGAAGAGATCGAGGGACAAGGCTCACATTTGGAATAGGTGGTCGCAACAATGGAACAATGCCTGGAAGGGCCTGTCACTGAGCAAGTAATTCAAGAGTTCACCAAGCAAGAGGCTCTAGCGAAGTAGCAAGTTGAGGCATCTCGAGCTAAGATCGAGGCCTTCAAAGTGTTATTACCCAGATCAGAGTGACTCAGGATGAGTCACATGTGAGTGTTGGGGGTTTGTTAGACCTTGACCAATTTTTGTGGAAACATTGGTCATGTTTGACCCTTTTTGGGACTTCGATAGTCTGGTCGAAGATGGAGTGCCCAGGTGAAGCGAAGATCACGGGATCTCTCCCTTTTTGCAGGATTTTAGGGTTTTAGGGTTTATGTAATGGGTATGGGATGTCAGTCCACAGTTTTACCCATGCTTAGGCCTTTTGTAATGTATAAATAAGTAGTTAAGTGATGTAAGAGGTAGTACTTGTAATTGTCTTAGTGCATGACTAATTGGCTTTGTGCAATAAGGCATTTTAAGGCTTGCAGAGCTAAGTGCAAGTGATTGTAAGAGGCTTTGTGCTATATAGGAGTTGGGTTTGTGCCTGGACCTAATTTGGGGAAGGAGGATCTGGCGAGGTAAGCACAAATCTCCTATCCCTTGGTGGAGTTGGCTCTGTGGCTTTGTGCACGGGAGTAGAGGAATGTACGACGCTTGAATACTAATAAATAAGAGAAGAATAAGTTGTTGGATGTAGCCCCACACTAGGGTGAACCACGTATATCGTGTGTTGTTGTGCTTGGTGCAATGTTGTTCATGATGTTTATGTATCTATTTTCTTAGTGCATTGTTCTTGATGTATGATAGGTAGATCCATTGATTCTTAGTGCTTTATATATGAATAAATGCTAGATCTTCTCTAATGCTATGTGCTAAATGATTAGATGTGATTAATCTTGATTACTACTGCATTGATCTATAGTAAGGGTTAATCTACGATGTGAATAAGGATCATAAATTAATGAATATTGTTGGATAAGTGATCTGTTAAAGTGTTTTAATCACATATCTATGTCCCATATACGTTGTAGACACTTGATTCCTGCAACCCCCCCTTCCTCTACCTTGGGTGAGACTTCATCTGCTTCACAGGTGTTGTTGAAAGGGCTAGTAGTTAGGGTTTTTTTGGTGCGTTGTTGAAGCGTTGAACCTTGGGTCTACCCCTATTCCAACACTGAGTTTTGAATATCTTGAAGTTGTTGCTTGAGCTTTGAAGGCCTCATCTCCAACCATCAAGCGTCTTTGGCTTCTTGAAGATGGATACTATACATGTATATCTTTGATTTTGAGATGTAGATCTATTGTGTATTGCTCTCTACTACACTTTATATAGTTATATGGCATGGATATGTAGTGTATTTGATTGGAAACCATGATTTATTTCATCCTGAGCATGGGTATGCCCACCTCCGTGAGACAATTATTATTTTTGTAGATGGCACCTCCCGAACTCTGGTCCCAGGCTCACTCACTCCGTACGTTGTTAAATATTTGTAATGTGTTTAGGCCATCAGATGATCTTCTAACCTCACACATTAGGGGGCATCTATTATAACCCTAAATTTCACCATACATGCATACCTGGCATCAGGCCCTCTTACTTGCTATTTTTTCCAAGCCATCACTGAGCGACTCTTCTTAAAAACACCATTTTTGAAGATGTATGTGCTTTACACCATTACTTCCTGCATATGTATGATAGATGCACCATTACTTCCCTCATACGTACTCTATTTTCACCACTACATCCCACTTATACTCTCAAAATTTGTAAAAATTAAAAAGTTGCGAGGAATTCATTGAGATTGCAGGCTATTGGGTAGTTTTCCAACTGTCCCACCGCCTATAGCCCGTCACCCAACCGAATAACCATCCTTTTGTCATATAAAAGGATTTTTTGGTGTCTCATTCCAAAGAGAAGCATAATAAAAGTGAAACTTTTCACGTTTCACATCCCCTCCTTGCCCCAAGAATTTGCATCCACCTTGTGAGTTTTGTACTAGAATTCCCTATTCTTGCCTTTTTCCTCCATCATAAGCCTATTCAATTCCCTAGAGAGAGGTTGAGAGGAGAAAGATATGTGAAAGAATAGTTGGATCTTGGTGAAGAGGATCCTGGACCAGGTTCGAGGAGCAGTCATCGATCTTCTTATAAGTAAACTTTGTGATATTAATAAAAGGAATACTTTTTATGTCCCGAAATATGATGTGTTCAATATTTATGTTTGATTTATGTTTTACGCTGACATCTAACCCACTAATTCATATATGAGATACATGTTTGTAGTTCCTTTATTTCATGTTTGTGAATGTAGGTCATCCTTGGAAGGAGACTTGTAGTCAGTGGAGAAATTGAACGTGAAAGGATCGACATCGGACGTAGAGTTAAAGGTAGAGTTACCCGATATTTTCACTTAGTATTTTATGCACGAATGTGGGGTATATTCGAGATAGTTATTAAAAAGTAGGAGACTTTTAGATGGTCAGATGTGCCTACATGTTGAACCCTAGTGTAGTCCATAAGGGGGGTTTCCCGCTATAGCAACGCCATCATAGTCTACAAGACCATGTCTGTAAGGACACATGGCACATTCAGATGATGACAAGTTTCAAGGTCTAGTTGGAATTTTAGGTATGCGTAAGTCACAAATATAAGTGAGACGTGGAAGCCACTTGGCCAAGTGCCACATCATTAGTGATATCAGCAAGCTACGTCACTCTGGGAGTATGTCCTTCAAGGATATTCAGTTTCTCCTACCAGCAACTATCTGAAGTGCCAAAGGCCGAAGTTAATGTTGGTTGTTGATCTAAGATCCTTCTGTTTCTCACGTGATCGTTAGATCAAACATAGTGGAAGGATAGAGTAAGCATGAGATTTTAACCAAAATAAATAAATCATCATAGTATTATGAATTATTTGGTAGGTAAAAATTCAGAGGGATTGACCTATTTCATAGCTCAAGTATCCCGAAGTCTCGAAGTTATGAATAACTAAATAACCGAAGAGAGAGAGCTTGTTTGTGCCTAATATCACGGTCCTAGATCCTGTAAATATGAATATTATTAATCAGGGAGTGTTCATAAACACTCTGAAAGAATTTTCTTCAGAATAATTAAAAAGATTGCGAAGGGCAGAGTCCTGAAACGCCGAAATCCCAAAATTCCGAAGTAAATGAGAACCATCTTCTCAAACTTCATATTAAGTCATGACCATTGATTTTCTTGAAGGCCAATGATAATCCTAGATCATCCATATAATGGAATATTGAATATTGACCATTCGACTACTAAATAATACAATATATGCACTTCGGAGAAATTTACTACGAGAGGATTGAATGATTGCAAGGGCCGGAAGTCCTGAAGAACAAAGTAACATAGAACCTGATTCCATCCTGTAGTCACATAAAGTAAAATAAAAGCGCCTAGAGATTAACTCCATTTCCTGTAGGAAACTCAAGAAGAACATCATTAATGTAGAATACAGTGGATTAAGAGCTTGATTTTGATCTGTTGGAGAAATGGAGACAAAAAAGAAGCATGGGAACAAGATAAGGAGTTGATCCATACCTATGATCAAATTATGAGGATGAATCAAGATTAATTAAACTGAGAAACTTACATGATAAATTAATTAATAAAGGAAGAAATTAATTTATGTTAATGAAAAGATACAATGATTCATTGTCAAAAGATGCAATGATTCAAATTCACACCAATTGAAAGAATATATAAATGAGAAATAATGGCGAGAAGAAAGCGTCTCTGCAATCTAGATCAACATATCAAAACAGAATCAAAGTCCAAGAAGAACTGTTGATTCTTATGAAGTGAGGGTGGAATGTAGGAGCACATAAGGATTCATATCCTTTACTAAGTAAAGTGTAATTTAAGGGAGTTGATGCTTCCTAGAGTTGGTTACCTAAATACAAGGGAGTTGGTGCTTCCTAGGGTTGGTGCCCTAAAGATAAGGGAGTTGGTGCTTCCTAGGGTTGGTGCACTAAATATAAGGGAGTTGGTGCTTCCTAGGGTTGGTTCTCTAAAAAGGATTGGTGTCCTTCACTATTATTCATAAAAACCTTATAACTCCTATTAATTATATTTATATAATTGATTTTAAATACAAGTCCATTGTTGATCTATTGTGGTAATTAACAAAATATAAAAGTAATTTCTAATTGTTGAAAAAGGGTAATATTGATTCACCCTCCCCACTTATTATTCCAATAATTGGTATCAGAGCGGGTTCCTTCAACACAGTATAACAACTGGAAGGTATATCCTAAATATGAATCAACAAGAGGGAATGTCTAACAAAAAATAACTATTGTTCAATGGAGGTGGCTATACTCTATGGAAAATAAGAATGAAAATTTTCCCGTTGGTTCTTGGTTTTGATATCTGGAAATATATTGTAGATGGTTACACTGCACCAACTACTCCAACCACAGATGTTGCAAGTGTTGAGATTTGGGTACCTTGGAAAGTGGTCCCCGTGTGCTTATGAGTCTTTAAGAACAAAGGGGGAAGACTATTACCCTTGTAATTTACTTTATGATTATAATTTTACTTTGAATTAGGAGTTTTAAGTCAAAAGTGAAATATGTCACTTAAGTCATAAAGTGACAATTAATTCACAATGTGGGTGAATTAATAGACATAAAGCAACTAAGGAAAGCAGGTTTCCTTAGTGAGATTTTAGGATGATATCTCACCCATTGATTAGACTTGGATAGATCTAATCTAGGCCATTGATATTTTAGGGTTGGCATGAGGATGCTAAAGAGAGGGTAAAGGCATTTTGGAGACTAATTCTTCACTTGTGATTTTTGGAGAAGAGAAGAGGGGCGCATTTCTTGAGGAGAAGGAGGGCGCACTTCATGAGGGTTTGAGTAAGACCCTTGAGAGCTTGAGGAGAATCTTGACGTTGGTTTGAGCTTGCATGGAGAGCATTTCCATGAAGCCATAGCCTTTACTCCTGAGAGGGAGCATGTATATGGAGGAGGGGTGCATCTTGAGGAGGAGGGGTGCATTTATTATCCTTCATTTTCTCATCGGGAGAGAAGTACTTGTCAGATCATGATGAGGTCTAATGCATAGGGAGAGGATATCTTGGGTGCTTGCTTCTGTGGAGACAGACATTAAGTTTATGGCTCAGTTTATTTATGGTGATCATTTCTGCTAGGAGAAGGGCACACATGTTGAGAGGATTGGCAGCTACCTGGTAGCATATCTGCTTGGAGGATTTGAGCTCTGGCAGTTTCAGTGGAGAGGAAACATAGGAGAGGACATTCTTGTGGAGGGATTTCTTCATTGGGTTATTGATGAGCTAGGGCGCTTCAGTTTAGTACAGAGGGAAACAAAGGGAGAGGGCGCACCACAGCTTGGGCACTTCTTTCTCTAGATCTTGTGGCAAGGCTCGTGAGGAGCTTTCTATGTATACAGGTTCCACTGTATTTCATTACTTGTTGTATCTCTTTCTTTAACCATAATTATATAGATAGATATCCCAAACTGGTTTTCCCTGGGGGGGTTTATCCAGGGTCATGTTGATCAAAAATACATGTGTACAAAAATTCATGTGTTAGTCTTTTAGATCTATTCATTTTCAGCTGTAAATATCTTTAGTTGTGTTGTACTTATTTTAGTATGCATGTGATAACTTTTGGTTACTAAAACTACATGCTAGAGCACCTAAAATTGGAAGTACAACCGTAACAAATCAGCAAGAAGTTCTTGGACTGTTGGCTGTCCTAAAACAACAACAAACACTTTACATAACAGTTGAAACTTAGAGCCTAACTGTGGTCAAAGACAAACCCAGTAGGCATGCTTGATAGGACCTGGATTTTTTACATGGTATCAGAGCTAAGGTGGCTGAAATTTTGAGCAGTTAGGACAACATTTTGTTGATTGTCATATACATATTCTTGACATATTTTTGTGGATAGACACTGACTCATTCAGTGGTTGTAGGAGGGAATATTTTTGTAGAGGACAGTTTGGAAATTTTTGGCACTTGTGGAAAACCTCTTTTCACACCTGCGTGGACAGGAGTGAGGCTGTAGTTTGGATGACCTCTTTTCACACCTAGAGATTAAGAGTGAAGTCATGGATTTGTTTGCCTCTTTTCAAACCTGTGTTGATAGGAGTGAGGTAATGTTCCTTTGCATTGGGAGCATCAGAATGATCACAGTTGGTAGACATGTCAGTATCTCAGATGCGTGTGGAGGACAGGCTAGCCAGGGCTAGGAATTGGTCGCCTTGGAAGGCAAGGATGGTCTTTGTCTTAGAGGACCTCGAGCTATGGGACATAGTTGAGGCAGTTTTTCCCCCCATTCCTGTCACTACTCCCATATTGGTGGAAGAGTTCAGGAAAAGGAACAAAAAGGCAAAGAGGAACATATTTAATGTTGTGAGAGATCACATTATTCCCCACTTGACTGGGAAGACTTGTGCATACAAGATGTGGGCATCTTTGTGCAAGTTGTAAAAAAGCTCTAATGAGAACCAAAAGACGGTTCTTCATGATCGACTTAGGGGCATTCACATGCTCGAGGATGAGACCTTTACTTCATTACTTGGTAGATACACATAGATTAGAGATGAGCTTGCAGCCATCGGAGAGGTTGTGAACCCTAACTCTTTGGTGAGGAAAGCTATGAATAGCTTCACCAAACCTTGGGGTCCATTTGTACAGGGAATTGTTTCCAGGGAGGTTATGCCTACATGGGAGAGGATGTGGGATGAATTATTCTAGGAAGACATTAGGCTTGTAGCCGAGGCTTCTAGACAGCAGTAGCAGTAGAAGTAGATAGTTTTTGGTGATGAGGACCTTGCTCTTTGGAAAAAGGGAAAGAAGAAGAAACATCGTGGAGGTCGGAAGGGTCCCAAGTTTGGGGCCCCACCACAGGGAGGAGAGAGTAGAAACAATAGTGGGTAGAGGAGAGACATGAGAACAGTGAGATGCTTTGCTTATGGAGAGATGGGTCACTATGTAGGACAGTGTCCCAAGAAGAAGAAGAAGCAGCAAGATGGGTCAACAACGACAACAAAGGAGATAGAGTTCAGTGATTGGTTTTCCAGAGAGTGTGCATTCATTGCTACTTTATCTGCTATTACACCATCCATCATTAGTTGGGGAGACCAAGTTGATGAGGACCGACTGATGCACAGTAGTGATTCAAAGGGAGATGATACTCAGTGTCCCTAGATAGCTTCAGAGTGGGTGACTGGTCTACCCAGTATAGATATAGTTTCAGATAAGTCGAGTAGATAGAGAGATGGTGCTACAGCTTTAGTGCATCAGAGGATGAGGAGGAGGAGCAACAGGGCACCATAGAGGCTTGAGCCTCACATAGCTTATGAGACAGGCAGATCAGGTTCTGGATCCACTTTAGGTGGAGGTGACTTGGCGAGAGGCCAAGTTCATGACTCTTGGTGAGAGACCAAGAGGGGAAGACTCTTGGTGAGATGCCAAGAGTAGTGACTCTTGGTGAGATGCCAGGAGTAGGAGGAAATCCTTGGTGAGAGACCAAGGTGGATATCTTCGGTGTGATGCCGAGATCTAGGTGATCTTGGATAGATGGAGAGTCAATGCCATTTATAGATCATACAGATTGAGTAGATATGTGACAGAATCCACTTTCAATGATTAGGGTACAACCATACTCACCGAGCATATGCCAGAAGGCAACCATGTCCACTGTAGGGACGGATTGGTGGTGACTATCACTTTCCTTGGTAAGAGGGAGTGTTGAGATTTGGGTACCTTGGAAAGTGGTCCCCATGTGCTTATGAGTCTCTAAGCACAAAGGGGGAAGACTATTACCCTTGTACTTTACTTT
>JZKD02S2430873.1:236898-250240 GCA_000966675.3 Picea glauca
GTACTTTACTTTATGATTCTAATTTCACTTTGACTTAGGAGTTTTAAGTCAAAAGTGAAATATGTCACTTAAGTCATAAAGTGACAATTAATTCACAATGTGGGTGAATTAAATAAACTAAGGAAAGTGGGTTTCCTTAGTGAGATTTTAGGATGAGATCTCACCCATTGATTAGAATTGGCTAGATCTAATCTAGGCCATTGATCTTTTAGGGTTGGCATGAGGGGGATAAAGAGAGGGTAAAGGCATTTTGGAGACTAATTCTTCACTTGTTTTTTTTGGAGAAGAGAAGAGGGGCGCATTTCTTGAGGAGAAGGAGGGCGCACTTCATGAGGGTTTGAGTAAAACCCTTGAGATCTTGAGGAGAATATTGAGGTTGATTTGAGATTGCATGGAGAGCATTTCCATGGAACCATATCCTTTACTTCTGAGAGGGAGCATGTATATGGAGGAGGGGTGCATCTTGAGGAGGAGGGGCGTATTTATTATCCTTCATTTGCTCATCGGGAGAGGAGTACTTGTTAGATCAAGATGAGGTCTGATGCATAAGGAGAGGAGAGGTTGGGCACTTGTTTCTGTGGAGAGAGACATTTAGTTTATGGCTTAGGTTATTTCTGGTGATCATTTCTACTAGGAGGAGGGTGCACATGGTGAGAGGACTAGAAACTACTTGGTAGCATATCTGCTTGGAGGGTTCGAGTTCTGACAGTTTCAGTGGAGAGGCAGCACAAGAGAGGACATTCCTGTGGAGGAATTTCTTCATTGTGTTACTGATGAGATAGGGTGCTTCAATTTAGTACAAAGGGAAACAAAGGGAGAGGGCACACCACAGCTTGGGAACTTCTTTCTCTGGATCTTGTGGAAAGGATTGTGAGGAGTTTGCTATGTATACAGGTTCCATTGTATTTCATTACTTTTTGTATCTCTTTCTTTAACCATCATTATATAGAAAGATATCCCAAACTAGTTTTCCCTGAGGGGGTTTTATCCAAGGTCATGTTGACAAAAAATACATGTGTACAAAAATGCATGTGTTAGTATTTTAGATATGTTCATTTTCAGCTGTAAATATCTTTAGGTGTGTTGTACTTATTTTAGTATGCATGTGCTAACTTTTGGTTACTAAAACTACATGCTAGAGCACCTAAAATTGGAAGTGCAACTGTAACAAATCAGAAAGAAGTTCTTGGACTGTTGGCTGTCCTAAAACAGCAACAAACACTTTACATAACAGTTGAAACTTAGAGTTTAATTGTGGTCAAAGACAGACCCAGTAGGCATGCTTGATAGGACCTGGATTTTTTACAGCAAGAAAGAAAATCTGCAATGACAACTCAAGAGCAGTTAATGCAATTCTAGGAGGGTTGAAAAATTCAATATGTGTGAAGGTTATGAATTGTAATTCAACTAAAGAAATATGGGATAAATTGAAGGTTGTATATGAAGGAGATAGCAAATCCAAGGAAGCCAAAATACAAACTTATATAACTTAGTTTGAAAATTTGAATATGAAAGAAGAAAACAACATTGTTGAATGCTTTCATAGGGTAGATGAGGTAGTTAATTCAATCAGAGTAGCATGAGAAGAACTTATAGATAAAACTATTGTGAAAAATATACTAAGGTAATTACCTATGAGATATGATGCCAAGATTTCTACAATTGAAGATAGACTAGAACTTGAAAAACTCACAGTAGATTAGCTTCATGGAATTTTTACAACATATAATATGAGAACAGGGAATGAAAAACCATCAAAAAGAGAAACAACCTTTAAATCATCTAAAACAAATATTAGGCAGGGAAAAAGGACCAATGATGAGTTATCAGATATATCTGATGAGGAAACTACCAAATTTATAAAGAAACTAAAGAAAGGGACTAAGAAATACAAAGGAAAGATTCCTCTAATATGTTTCAACTGTGGAAAAATTGGACACTTTGCCAATAAATGTCCCTATCCTAAGTAGGAGGAAAGTGATGATGAAAGAACCTTCAAAAATCAGAAGAAAAAAAAACTAATAATAAAAAAAAATTCTTCAACAAAAAGAAAACATTATTTACTCAAGAAGACAGTAGCTCATCAGAAGAAAATGAAGAAGAGGAACCAGAACTTCTATTCATGGGAATACAAACTCAAGATAATAATCATTCGAAATATGAAGAAGAAGTGAACTTCGAAGAAGAATTCCTTCGTGTAATTGAAGAACTAAGAAAAAATAAAAAACAAAACAAGTTACTGAAGGTACAAATTCAAGAATTTGAAGAATCACATCAATCAAGAGAAATAGATGCATCAAGAAACATCAAATAATCAAAACAAATCATCTATGATTTGAAGTCCCAACTCATACAAGCTAAAATAATTGAAGAAGTCATTTCAAAAAAACTCAATGATAAAAAACAATTATGTGAGAAGCTAAACACTTAGATTGAGCTGCTAAAAAGTGAACTTGAGAAAGGAAAGAAGGGATTAAAATTTGAAAATAGTTCAAAGATATTGGATGGAATTATCAGTAGTCATAGGTCACCAAACAACAAGACTGGTTTGGAATACACCCAAAACTCAACCTCTACATCACAAAGATCTATCAAAACACCAATCAGTTATGAAGATGCTCTTAAAGTCCTCTTAATAAGAGAAGATAATAAGGAAAGAATGAATCCATTGGAGACAGTCCCAAATAAATAAAAATCAACACTCCCTACTAGAGTAAAATATGACAAGAAAAATACAATCACCAAAAGGAATCCCTCTAATAAATATCTATTTATTGGATACTGTTACTCTTGCAATAATTTAGGACATAAGGCAGTACACTGCAAAGCTTATAGACAATACAATTGTAGAAGTGTTCAAAGATAGAGAAATAATAAGGACAATGCAAAAAAAAGAAACTATAACTCCTTCTCTCCCTTACAAGACTACAATGTTGAGTGTTACAAACGAAACAACTATGGTCATAAGACTAGTGAATGTAGATTGCCAAAATATGATAAAAGGACAAATATTCCCAATAATAAAAAAGTTTGGAAGAAAAAGAAAACATTGTGCAATGTAGCCTTGTATAGGAGAAATAAAGGATGGCAGTGGTATATAGATAGTGGATGTTCCAAACACATGACTAGATATCGAAGTAAATTTCTCAAGTTGAACAAGAAAGGAAAATGAAAAGTGACTTTTGGATACAATATGTTAGCCAAAATACTTGGAAAAGGAACTGTCAGTTTAGGAAATAATAAAACCAAAGAAAAAGATGTACTTCTGGTAGATAATATCAAACTGAATCTCCTAAGTGTAAGTCATACATGTGGTCAAGGTCACATACTTACTTTTAATTCTTAGAAATGTGAGATCAGAAAAAAGGATACTAGAAAGCTAGTGAAAATTGCACCACGAACATCTAGCAATGTGTACATCCTTAATATAGATGAAGAAGAATTTTTTTGTTTAAGCCAAGTAGATGAGATTTGGATATGGAATACAAGGTTGGGACATTTAAGCTTTGATAAATTGATCAAATCCAATGAGAAAAAGGCAGTTAGGGACCTGCCAAAAGTGATTAAGCCTTCAGGTTCTATTTGTAAACATTGTCAAATAGGAAAGCAAACAAGAGTTAGGTTAAAAAAAAAGAGCATTCCACAACAAAACTATTAGAAATTATTCACACAAATCTATGTGGACCTACCAGAACTAAAAGTACTTATGGTGAAAAGTATTTTATGTTGATTTTTGATGATTACACAAGATTAACCTGGGTATACTTTCTAAAAGAAAAATCAAAAGCCTTTGAAAAATTTAAAACATTCAAATCCCTTGTAAAAAATGAAACAGATCTCAAAATTAAAAGTTTGAGTTCAAACAATGGAGGAGAATTAACCTCTAAAGAGTTCATTCAATTCTATGAAAATCGTGGTATCAAAAGACAATTTTTATCTCCTAGGAATCCTCAATAGAATGGAGTGGTAGAAAGGAAAAACATAACAGTTCAAGAAGTTGCAACAACCATGTTAAATGAAGCCAAGCTTCCATAAAAATTCTAGAGAGATGTAATCTACATAGTAGTCCACATACTTAATAGATATTAATTGAGACCCAACCATGACAAAAGCCCTTATGAACTATGGTTTGGGAGGCTAGCATCTGTAAAACACTTTAGAAATTTTGGAAGTAAATGTTACATTAAGAATGATGAAGATAACCTAGGAATCTTTGATCCAAGATATGATGAGGGAATATTTTTAGGATATTCATCTAATAAAAAAGCATACAAATGTTATAATATTAGACTACTAGAGATAGTGGAAAGTTCCAATGTAAAGATAGATGACCTAAAAAAGGGCATATCCAAAGAGATCGATAAAAAATCTCAACAAGAAGACGATGATGTAAAATCTCAACAAGAATATAATGATGTAGAATATAAGAAATAAGATAATGATAAGGAACCATAGGAAATTAAACCCTATATTGATGAAGAAGACAATGAATAAATTCCCATGCCAAAATCTCCATCAAAAAGAGTTCAAAAGAATCATCCTAAAAGTCAGATTATTGGAAATAAAAATGCAGGAGTGGAAATGAGAAGGCGACTTGATTTTGAATCAGAAAAAACAATGTTATCCCTGATAGGACCTAAGTCATTTAAAGAAGCTATAAAAAATAAAGATTGGATAGAAGCAATGAAAGATGAACTAGACCAAATAGAAAAGAACCAGACCTAGGAACTAGTTCTAATACCCAAGAACAAGAATGTGATAGGAACCAAGTGGATCTTCAAAAACAAACTAAATGAAAATGGGGAGACTATAAAGAACAAATCCACATTAGTTTTCAAAGGATATTCCCAAGTGTAAGGTATTGATTTTGAAGATACTTTCACTCCAGTTGCAAGACTTGAGGCCATCAAAATGTTCCTGGCTTTTGCATTCTTTAGAAATTTCAATATCTATCAGATGGATGTCAAGTCAACATTCCTTAATGGAACACTAGAAGAAGAAGTATATGTTGAGAAACCAGAAGGATTCATGTTAACATAAAATCAGGACTATGTGTGCAAGAGAAAAAGACCTTGTATGGTCTTAAACAAGCTCCTAGAGCATCGTTCTCAAGGCTTGATTAGTACCTACAAAAACAATGATATAAGAGAGGAACTAATAACAACAACTTATACATCAAAATTGAGGATCAAAACATGAATGTTGTGGTGGTATATGTAGATGACATCATATTTGGTATTAATCTGACTACACTAAGAAGAAATTTTGCAACCAAAATGCAAGAAGAATTTGAAACGTCTATGCTGGGAGAACTGTCATTTTTCTTAGGTTTACAAGTGAATCAAACAAAAAATGGAATATTTGTTTCCTAAACCAACTATATCAAGGAGATTCTAAATAAATTCCAAATGGAAGAGAATAAACCTATGAGTACTCCCATGGTCACTGGATGTAAACTAATCCTAGAAGATAACTCACCAAAAGTGGACCAAACTATATATAGATCAATGGCTAGAAGTTTTCTCTATTCAACATCAACAAGACCCGACATCATGCAGGTTGTAGGACTCGTGGGGAGATTTCAATTTTCACCTAAAGAAATTCACTTAAAAGTAGTAAAGAGAACATTCAGATATTTTAAATGTACCCTAGAACTTGGATTATGGTATCCAAAAAATAAAGACTTCAATCTAACTGCATACACTGATTCAGATTGGGACGGTAGTATAGATGATAGGAAAAGCACCAGTGGAGGAGACGTTTTCTTAGGAAAATGTCCGGTAGCATGGTTAAGAAAGAAGAAAACATCTGCATTACTTTCTACAGCAAAAGAATAATACATTGTTGTTGCATCATGCGACACACAAGTTCTTTGGATGAAGAAAACATTAGAAAATTTACAAATAAGATACGATAATCCCATTATTATTAATTGTGATAACACTAGTGCCATAAGAATATCTAAAAATCCAATAATGCATTCTAAAACCAAACACATCCCAATTAAATACCATTTTTTAAAAGATCGGGTTACCCAAAAAGTGGTTAAAATAGTGTATGTAGACACCAAAAAACAAATTGCAGACATATTCACAAAACCTTTGTCGATGAGTACTTTTGAAAATCTTCGACAAAAATTAGGAGTAATTCAAAAACTCAATAAAAAAACCATAAAAATCGTATCAGAAGAGGAACATGGCTAGGGGGAGAATTTCCACAGGGGGAGCGAAGAAAGATCCCCTCTGCCATTGCTGTCAAAGGGGGAGGAAATTGATAAGAGAAGAAATTTCAAAAAGAAAAAAGGTTACCATCAATGCCAAAGGGGGAGAATGTTGGACACATTGGTATGATATTGTCATTGATGTCAAATAAGGAGCATAAGAACATTAACCTGGAGCTCATAAGGGAGAACTCACTGCAGAAACACTATCGAGATTGAAATTCCCATAGTGAAACTCCAAAAGAATCAAGGACGAATCATGTCCGATGATGTATGCTGATGTAGTTTTTGGGGACAAATTCTAACTGTCGGATCATAGAGGAAACTTGCGTAAAGAAGAGGAGAATCATGGTCGTATTTTGAATATTTGGGAATGATTTAGATCGAGAGATATAGATTAAATCTAGACCATCATATTGATTACTAAGATTCATGGACCGTCGATCGTGGAAATTATGTATGCATGGTCAGCGCGACATTTAACACTTTGGATAATCTCGACTGAAGGAAATTTGCATGAAGGAATTTTAGCCGAAGTCGAAGTTCCGAAGTAAAAGTAAGTCGTTAGATATAAGGAGAACTTCAATATCAATGATAGTCATCAGATTAGTATTGCATAGTATAAGTCAACTATGATGCTAACTACTTCAGTGAAAATAGAATTTCGATTAACCATGATTCCTTGAAGACGCAAAGACCGAAATCCCTGGAGCTCCAAATATCTCAAAGTAAATGAGGACCATCAAATTTTTGCAAATCATGGTGACCGTTGGATGAATATAGGTGGTTCCAATGGTGGTAAACTCCGACACTGACCACTCCAGCGAAAAGAATCCAAGAACAGATAAGATTACTCAAAGGCCAAAGCCCTTAATTTCCGAAGTGAATAAGGACCATCCGATATGGAATATACATGATGATTGTTGGATCGAGATAAGTGAGTCTAATTGTGGTCAACTTCGGTGCTGACCACTTCGATGAAAAAGGGTTTAGAACATGTAATTTCACCTGAAGGCCAGAACTCTGAAGTCACGAAGTAAGACACATGGCACACACATTGAGAGACCATGTCATCATAGTCCAAAAGACTGAGTCTGCAAGGATACATGGTGCATTCAAATGATGACAAGTGTCAAGGTCTAGTTGGCATTTTAGGTATATGAAATTCACAATTCTAAGTGACACGTGGCAGCCACTTGGCCAAGTTCCACATTATTAGTGATGTCAACAAGCTACATCACTCCGAGATTATGTCCTTAGGGGATATCCAGTTTATCCTACCAGCAACTACTCAAAGCATCGAAGGCCAAAGTTAATGTTGCTCATTTATCTAAGATCCTTCAGGTTCTCACATGACCATTATATCAAACGTAGTGGAAGGATAGAGTAAGCATGAGATGCTAACCGACAAAAATCAATCATCGTAGGTATTATGACTTATTTGGTAGCTAAAACTTATGAGGGATTGACCTAATCCATAGCTTGAGTAGCCTGAAGTCCTAAAGTTATGAATAACTGAATAAATGAAGAGAGGGATATCCTTTGTGCCTAATCCCATGGTCCTGTCTCCTGGAAATGTGAATATTATTAATTAGGGAGTGTTGATAAACACTCCGACAAAATTTTCTTCGGTAGAATTAAAAATATTGCAAAGGGAAGAGTCCTAAAATGCCAATATCCCAAAATTCTGAAGTAAACGAGAATTGTTTGCTCAAACTACAGATTAATTCTTGACCATTGATTTTCTTGAACACCTCTTATAATATTGGATCATACATCTAATGGAATATTGAATATTGACTGTTTAATCTACTAAAGAATACAATATACAAACTTCATAGAAATTTACTCCAGGAGGATTGAATGATTGCAAGGGCCAGAATTCCTAAAGGACGAAGTATCGAAGAGCCTGATTCCAGCCCACAATCACATAAAGGAAAAATAAAATCACCTGGGGCTTAACTTTGTTTCCTATAGGAAACCTGAGAAAAACACAATTATTGTAGAAGACAATGGAGTAACATCTTGAATTTGATATGTTGGAGAATTAGAGACAAAACAAAAGCATGGGAATGAGATAAGGAGTTTATCCATACATGTGATCAACTTATGAGGATGAATCAAGATTAATTGAATTGAGAAAATTACATGATAAATTAATTAATAAAGTAAGAAAATATTTTTTGTTAATGAAAAGATACAATGATTCATTGTCAAAAGACGCAATGATTCAAATTCACACCAATTGGAAGACTATATAAACGAGAAAGAATGGTGATAAGAAAGCATATATGCAATCTATATCAACATATCAAAACATAAGCAAATTCCAAGAATAAGAACTGATGATTCTCATGAAGTGAGGGTGGAAGGGAGGAGCATAGAAGGATTCATATCCTTTACAAAGTAAAGTGTAATTTAAGGGAGTTGATGCTTCCTGGGGTTGGTGCCCTAAAGAAAACGAATTTGGTGCTTCCTAGGGTTGGTGCCCTGAATATCAGGGAGTTGGTGCTTCCTAGGGTTGGTTCCCTAAATATAAGGGAGTTGGTGCTTCCTAGGGTTGGTGCTCTAAAAAGGATTGATGTTCTTCACTATTCTTCATAAAAACCTTGTAATTCCTATTAATTATATTTATATAATTTATTTTACATACAATTTCATTGTTGATCTATTGTGGTAATTAAAAAAATATAAAAGTAATTGCTAATTGTTGAAAAAGGGTAATATCGATTCACACCCCGCCAGTATTCCAACAAATAACGCCATGGTGTTTCTTCAGGGTTGACCATCCCAACCGGATTCAAAGTGTCAAGAGTTGTTACCTCTTGTTGAGGCCTTGGATTCCAACCTATGGCATATATTTTTTTTATAGTAAACTAAGGTATGGAGGTAGATTTATTTCTTTCCATAGTGGTCAATCGACCAATGATTTGATTCTGAGCCTGGAAAAATTGAGTACTCATCTAGTCTATCTTCTGAGTCAAGAGAGAAATTGAATATGGTGTACTTATATTGGAATCTTTGGTATTTTCTTATGTCTTGGCACAAGGATAATGAAAATAGTCAACCTTTGATTCAATATAGTTCTCTTCAATATCTACACTATACTCTTTGGCTTGTGCCAAGGTTGTGGTTTTCTTATCCTTCAGGATGAAACAAAATTTCCCATCGAATTCATTCATATAAATGAGATGAACAACTGCTTCTGGAGGATGTAGATCTATTGGGATTTGGTTGTACAATCTATCAAACCTATTGTCAAATTCACTCACTGTATCCTTCTCCTTCTTATTTATATGATTGAACTGAGATACAAGAATTTCGTTGTCTTTCTTTCTTGTCCACGTGTTCTTGAAGAACTTAGAAAAATATTCATAAGACTCTATGTGATTATCAGGAATCCGTTTGAACTATATTTGAGAATCTTCAATCAATGATGAAGCTAGTAGCTTCATTGCTACATCTTCATGTAATACCTCCACATTCTCCATATATCATCCCATAGCATAGAGATGATCATCATCTATGATCATGTTGCTTCCTGAAAACCTTGGAAACAATTTGTGAGACTCTTTTGGAATGGTGTTGGGATATTCAGGGATGGTGGCCATGTTCAAGGGTTTGTAGAGGTATTTTTCCCAAGGGTGAGCCACTGGAGCAAGGTGAAGGGTACCTTTTAAAAGGTTTTTTAAAATGAGAGATTTGAGAGGAGGCCTTCTTCAATAAACCTTAGAAGGATTGAATCTCCAAGGGGGGAAATCCTTGAGGGAAGGCATATTCTCATAAGGTGGAGTCTGCAGGTGAGCCTCAAGAAGATATCATCAAGGGTGGAATGGGAATGCCCCTCAAGTTGAGTCTCTAAGAAATATAGGGGTAAAGGATTTTGGATGGTAGCTTGCCAAAGTTTCATTAGGGAATGAAATCGAATTCAAAATAATCCTTGAAAACGACAAAAAAAAATTATTGCACAAATTGTAGGTTGGGAAAATCCCAACCCAATCCATGAGATGAGATAATGGTGGGATATTCTACCCACTGTCACCTTATATAAATCCTCCCCTCACTTTAGTGAAGGATAAATCCAACACAAAGGGTGAATCCTGGGTGACCCTAGGGGGAAATGAGATGGAAAGTGATGTTATGGAAGTGAATCCCCTATAGGTTAAACTTCTAAGTGGAGGATGGCTTGGAAATGAGTCTCAGAGATGGACAAGGGTTTCAAAGTGCTTGAGTACCTGTGGAGGGTTGTTGTACCTGTCCGAGACACAAGAAAAAAAAATATACAAGCACGATAATCTAATGGAAAAGAAAGTGAAGCTTGTTGTCCCAATTAGCATCACTAATAATGATATAAAAAACAAATGAAGTAGTAAGAATAAATTCTAAACAAGACACTAAAATCCAAGAGAATATGAAATATATTAGCTAGCAATTACTAATGAAACTCAAGTATGATAGCAAAAGACTTTAGCAACAATTAAAGGTTGTCAAGTACAAGTATTGGAGATATATTATTGCATACTTATGGCTGTAGCAAACAATTTCTACGGAATAAAATTCCAACCACCAAAACTTGAGAGTAAACCACCCAAAATAAGCAAAACAACTAATGGATTAATTTGGTAGCTTTCTAGCAAATTCCGACGGTTAGAAAATGCGTAAATTTTAAAGTTGTGAGGTGTTTTGTTGCAGCCCTAATAGATGTAGCTTAAATTTATAAAATAGATAAGAGTTAATTGGAAAAATATGATTCCCTAGGGGCACAATCAATTCAATATCATGTAGAACTGATTGCACATCAAACAATTTGAAAATATCGTAAAATCACATTACCCAATGCAAGTAATTTTATTTCTTCAATGCAAATTTCAGATTAGTACCTTCAAAAATATTGGGTAAATGGAGTCTTGGATTTTAAGAGTTATATCCATAATATCCCTAGGGGTGTAAATCCTCTTACTCCCTAGGGCATGCAAAATCAAACTTAGGTAAATCTAGGAGGGTGTACACCCTTGTACTCCTCCTAGCAACCTTATAATAAATGACTTGTCAACTAGAAAATGAGATGAAGATTGATGGAGAGTGTATGCACTTATACTCCTCCTAGGGTTTCCACCAATAAAAATTATGAAACATGCAAGAAGAACTAACAATTTCAAATTTTCCTTAATAATTTCAAGAGAGATGAAAGATAAAACCCTAGTTCACCAAGAAATGACCATTCATAAGCAAGAGAGAATACCTCCAAGAGGTGTTTACCACCTTAGATCTGAAAATATTTTATAGCAAGATTTGTCTCACCATTGCTATCTTGCACAGAGGGCCTTTTTCCATTTCCCTATGCAGACTTGTCATCCCTTTTTTATGAATCCAGAGCCAAAAATATACATTTTTCCACATATACGCTCCCTATCTGCTATACAAGATGCGTATACACTGACTGCTCCACTACAACCTACGTACATCGAGATTTGTGCCATAAAATACAAAATGAGGTCGGGTTTCCATGTCACGACAAGAGATCTCTGATCCTTGGCCTTCCATATACTAGAAACATTCTGACTCATCCCTTCATTGCATTCTGAAGGCTATAAAAGCACAATTCCGAGCTATGGAAAAGGGGAGAAATCATTCAACTTTGAGAGCAAAGTTACTCTGGAGAAATTACTTCATATTGAGTCTGCATTCCTTTGTCCCTCAAGTCTGAACATAGTTTCTAGCCCCCAAGCTCTTTCCCTATTGTTGAGAGAACCTCATTTTCTCTCTCCTATGATCTTTCCTTTGGTGGAGGATTAAAGTGGTGGAGGCCCAGTTGGAAGGAACTTGGTTCCTTGGTTTCGAACCGTGCCGACACAGAAGTCTGTAATGTTGTCACTTATGTTGATCAATTATTAATAGAAATAATATTTTCTCGTCCTATTGGTATATTGCAAATATATGATTACTATCCATGGGCATGTTTGTAATGTTTATTAATGGATTATTCTATATGATGTGCTAATCCCTTTATATCATCACTATATACTTTATTTTCTCGTATGTTAAGAACTTATTGCAGATATAAAGCTTTGGGTCGAAGTGCTCAACGATGGAACATCGTCAAACATTGGATTGAGGTAGGCCTCTTTCTCATCTTGCACATTAGTTTATATAGCATATGTTGGAATTGATTTGATTTATGAAGCCATACCTGTCTGTTGTGGTTTACCCTTGGCCATAGAGAGTTTTTCCCTCGTAACAGAAATGGAGACTACACTAGGGAGAGATCTTCCTTCTAAGGGTTTAAGTACTTTTATTCTTATATTGCTCTTTTTCCTTTGTGTTTCTTGTCATATCACTGCTTGATGGATTCTATTCACTCTGGGTCTGAGTTTTCATCCTTCCTGCCTTTGACTGGATTTGTTTTAAAGCCTATACACTCATTTTTCCTTGACAATCACGTATACCCTATTGTTGTCTCACTACAGGATGCATATATATGCTATGTTCTCCTTAACAGTCGCGTATACCACTTTCCTTTGCTTGTTTTCTTGGTTTAGTGATTGTTGGGTGGAATTTGATGATTTATGAGCCTTCTTAGGTCTCTGTAGCGCCTATTGAGATTCTCTAGGTTGACAGGAAACCTGTTGGGAGTTGAATTTTTGGGTGTAGTCTTTCTCTTTGTTTTTCATTTTTTTTTGTCCTTGAACCCTGGGATGTTTGCTTGGCTGCTTAGTATTCTGCTTGAGTTATTTAATTTATACACAATAGAATTTATATATTAGGTTTCTTTTCAGTCCATGCATTTTCTCTTTGATATATTGAAAATACAAAAAAATAGGCATTTTGCATTGATTAGCATTTTTGTCTTTGAACCTTTATCATTAGTTTAGTTCATTTAGCAAAAGATTTCATTTTACTTCTGAATTGTTGAGTTGAAATTGAAAATTGTACTGTTTTTATTAACATATCATTCATTGAAAAGTTAAAGATATACTTTGCATTATATTCATATTCATTTTCTTGCAGAGTCATAACATCATGAGTTTCGCTTCCATACCCTTTTGAGTAATCACGATTGAGATGAGCAAAGTTTGCTCACACAAGAATTATCCAAAATATCTGGAATATAGTAACCAAATC
>JZKD02S2430873.1:267321-331444 GCA_000966675.3 Picea glauca
AAAAGGAGGTTGCCCCCTCGAAGAGGCTTATTATCTGAAATTATCTCTTTTTCAAGGAATTGAGTACTTTTCCTGAGGTTTTTCTATGCTATATTGATGTTTGGTTCTTAACACTTGTGCACCTAGAGAGTCTTGACAAGAAGCATCAGGATTCCTTTACGTCTATCGAGGCAAACAAGAAATGTGTCAAGGTCCAGTAAGAAAAGTTAGTTTGACCCTGGTTGTATGCTGAGGGTGACTTGGTCCTCTTGTACGACCAAGCCAAAGAACCACTAGGGGAAAGCAAGTTTAAACCCATGTGGCACGGTCCTTACATCGTGTGACGTGTTCTGGAACAAGGAGCCTATGAGTTAGAAGATCATGAAGGGAATAAATTGGTTGAGTCCAGAAATGGGATCTACTTGAAAAGGTACTATGCTTGAGAAGGATTGAGTGGAACTCTTTATATACTAATGTAAATTTGGTGTATATACATCTCTTTTGTCCTTTTCTTTTGTCTTTGTATTTCTTATCAAGTTTTCCCTTTGTTGACAGATGTCAATGGAGTCTTCAGTCTACCTAGGATTCGCAGATGGAGCCAGTCATCATACACAGAACTTATCTTCCTCTGCTTGGGTGGTTTACTCACCCGAGGGTATGTTGGTATCTTCAGGTGGCGTATGCCTAGGGTCATCCATGAATAACGTGGTTGAATATAGCGTCATCATAGAACTTTTGTGCGATGTTATCTCACATGGTATTCTCTCTTTAGAAGTTCTCCTGGTTTCTCAGTTAGAAGTATGTCAGTTGAACGATTGTTACTGCATGTGTGATTCTACTTTACTCTGTCGATTCCTACGGGTACATCTTTTAGAACGACAATTTGATTTTACTACATATTATCACATTCCTAGGATTTCTAATCATGTATCTAATGCCTACACTAATTACGTTTTAGATTGGCATTTGTCACATTAATAAAGCAAAGAAAACCATTAAATCAATGTACACATTATAAGATATAAGTAAAGTCGAAGATCCATTTTTATATATTTCAAAATATGGTGTTTATATTAAAAAATTGGGGCTAAAACCCTCAATACACATATACAACCAATATACATATCCCATGACATCTATGCCCATGGTGCCAGATGTGCATCATGGTAGAAAATCATGGCGTTGCGAGACGTCGGAAGAGTCGTACCCATGCTCTAGGTACACCAACCACCTGTTGTTGCATGGCTTTAGGTAGATCCTCTACCTGAACCATAGGAATCCTCTATGTCAAACGAGACAGGTTACCCTGCACGTTCTGTAGGACCCTCTCCGCTTCTCCTTCCACCACCGCATCTCCCCAGTTCCTCCATCTATGTCAAAGAAATCCCTCTGGTCGTTGTGGAACCACGTCTGTGATTACAAATGTATCTAGTTAATATTTAAACACCATTCAAAAATATTTTTGTTCCCTAAATGAAAAAATACAAAAAAACGAAATATTTAAAAACTTGTTACCTATATCACCATAGGCGGCCCCTAGTGGAAGTGGCATATTAGGATATCCTCTAAAATCGATCCCCGCATAGGGATAGTTGTCCAAAGAAATGATTTTCCACTACCAATAGAAGAAAAAATCATCATTGTAGGGCATTGATACCCTACCTCCCCCCTGTCATCTCATGACCTCGATCCATTGCGTCATGGATGGATCGTGTGGTTCTCTAGGAAGGATCTCCACTCTAGGTCCCAGGCATGGAACTTGCTCGAAAAAGAAACTACAAAGAATAGAGGAAAACCTGAAGTTTCACTTACTCCCCTGTTTGCACTCTGCCAGCTGACCTTTCATGTTGGCCAACAGTGAGGTACACCAATCATAGACAATGGGTATAGCACACTCTACTACATAAAACATAAGCAGTCTCGATGCTTGATGAAACGAGGCTGAGCCTATGATCCTGGTAAGCATGAGCACAATGATCTTCCGACTGAGGTTATTTATTGCACGGATGGGGACTTATCTTCCCACCTTGGGAGTCCCTACTACACAGTGGGCATCGATATACTCCTCGATATTCATCCCACTCCCTGCTCTGCGTGACTTGAGGTTCATAACCTCCCCTCGGCGTGATAGACCATTCAATAAGTAGATTTCCTCTACTTCGATCCTCAATGGTTATCCATCAAGGATAAAGCTCTTGCTATCAAGGTCCTAGTAACCCACCAACATCTCCAACAACCTCACTTGGGCCCTCATTCTTTTGAGAGCCCAAAATTTGTACAAGACACATATTTTTAAAGCTGCTTGAGCCACCGGATCTTGATCCACAACTACATCTATCTCCTCATCCTCTCGCTCTCTCCACTCCAAGACCATCCTGCAAAAAAAAAAATCAATTTTTTTGAGTTAAAACCCCTCTTTTTTGCCATTTGCGTACATATATGCAGGTTACTTGCACACAGTTGCGTGTAGGGCTCAATACATGCTCCATGTGGTTCACACGGGGGTGTATACCTAGTCATACATGCAACCTATACAAAGAAACCCGCGTATACCAAAAATCCTAATTTACGCCCTCAAAAACTAAAAAAATGGAACCTAATTCAAAAATGTAATCCATTGAATTTGAATAGGAAGAGATGAAGAGTTACCTGATCCAGACGGTTCGTGATTTCATTGCCTTAAGCTCCCGCAATCGTCGTTTGAATCTTGGAGGTATTTTTGGTCCAAATTGCACTATTTGGGTAAAAATCAAAATGATACAGTAATTTTTTATTTTATTACTATTTATAAGCCATTTTTACCCACTTTATATAGTTTCATGCTATTTTTTAACCTAACGAACTAATTCAAGAGTGGTTTTGAGCTGGTTTGTTGTAGTTTTGACTCAGTTTTCTTGAGGATTTCCATGTCATAATTGACCATTCGTCACCTCGGGCAGGTATTTTCATAACCTAGCATATAGGATAGGTATCCAATCCATCATGCATTTTTTCACTATCCTTCGACTACCACTTTTTACGCCTTAGGAATGAATCCATTTGTTACGACATAGAACCTCTCGTCTATTATAAATAGTGTCGCTAATAAATGGTAGAGACTTACCAAACATGGGCGCCCTAGTTAGATCCTCTTTGTCATTTGGTGTCCATGTCGAGTTTTTCCTTAGGATCGAGAGTCCATTATAATTCAATACATGACCTAATGATGAGCCTCATCTCTTATTCATGCACATGCGACCTTATTCCCCGCGGACTCCCAAAAACAAGTCTTAGTTAAGCTCTTTTTCGACTCATCTAAGAACTGAAAAGATTGCTAAGTGATTTGTCCCTTTCACACTCATTAAATTGGATTTGAAAAGATGTCTATTCAGCACAAGTTTACCCCTTTTTCACACCAAGTAGACTAAAATACATAAAAAATTGTATTTTTTGGTGTTAAGTTGTGATTGCATCTCATGCCCTCTCTTGCAATATTGAGCCTTTAGACGGTTCTCGCTTTGCGTTATAAACCGTTGCCTAAGCAGTTTTTGCATCCTCAACCAAGAAGAGCCTTGTTCATATCCTTTGCAATTTGACACCCTATACCCTAGAGGGAACATCACCCTGAGTGTCCATCTCCTGCATGCATTTCCTTGCATTAAGCATAGGTACGTTCCACTACTGGAACTAGTTTTTCTTACTTGCGAAACTCATTTCTTCCTCTGTATCATAGCATTCATTTTTTATGAAAAAACAAAAAAATGCGGGCGGGAAGGGAGTACTATATTATAATTGGCAGCATCTGTGTCACCTTTGAACAGAGCACAAAGTTATTGAGTCCTTGAGTCATCATAATTTTGGGTTTAGCATGGCCTTAGGAATTTGATCTCGTTACATAGTTTTCTCTACTGGCTAGTTACTCTTCCAATCCCTATAGAGAATGATATTGATTCCTCTTGCATCTAATAGTCACATCATTGAGTTTATGCTGTCGGAGTCACCATATGTCTCATGCTCTTGTTCAAAGGAAGTCTATCAACCTGTGTCGCCCACTCCTAAGAAATATTGACTTTGCATGTCGTCCATACCCTCAGTTTGTCTCAGAATCACATGATACTATGGTCTTATCATGCACCCTGGCCCTACTTTCATCATTGGTAGGTCACCTTGAACCTAGCAATCAACATTTCATCATTTGTCGTTGAGTGGGTGGTTTCCCATGTGTTCAATGGCAAGACATCTATTCACACTTTGGGATTCATTGTCTTGGATGCCATTAGACTTATTGGTGGTATCCTCGCCTTTGTTAACAATTTTCATCATTGGCTACTATTCAGAGGGTCTTTTTCATATACCGCTTGCATTTGGTACATGCTAAAGATGCACAAGGTTGTTGGTTTGTGAACATGTTCTTCGTCTGATCTACACCAAATCATGAAGCTCCTACTTTGTTCCTCGTGCTAACTGATGAAATATACCTTAATGCTCTCCTTTCAGCGGGTCTCTTTCCATCGAATTTATCTCATTTATTCTGGATACGAGGCCTAAAGTTTTATGAGTACCTTGGGGCTTGCATTCACCAGTGGCAGGCTCTCTCACTGTTGACATATGGGAATACATCAATATCTCCTGATCAATGTATTTCTCAAGTGTTCGACCTCGACTCCTTTATTCACACTTATAGAAATGTACTCGGTGCCTTGATACCTACTTTCATTATTGGTAGGTTGTCTCACGTTTGTTAATGGTATAACTAAATGATCTCTAATCAAACGATGCCTCATTGTGTTCGACCGCAACTCCTTTATTCACATGATGTAGACTTGCACCCTTGGCAGATAGTGTAGAAGATTTGAAGACATCACTACGTGGCCCCATCTTTCCTGAGTTGTTGCTTCCCTTTCATTGGACCAGTACCTATTCGACTTAAGTGATCATGGGAGATCATATTGTACTCCATGGTATACATATATCTTCATATTGACTTTGAATTTGGTTTCACTGGGCCTTATTGATGATTATGATATATTTTAGCATGTAACCACATCTGTATTTGCCTATTCATGGCCATGAACACTTGTTTGGTATATTTTCCACATGGATCTGCATTGTATTCTTGGTATCCATGTATGCAAAGTCAGTACATAATGTAATGAGCAATTGAGTTCGTCTAACTAGTTCTCTACCTCTCCACTTCTGGGTTATTTATTGTTGGCCCTGACCAAGTTTTGAGGAACACTTGGTCATATTTGACTGTTTTTGGGGCTTCGACAGGTTGTCAATGATGGAACACAATGTGAAGCATAAATCGTGGAAGCTAGACCCCTTTTTGGGTCATTTTTGGGTTTTTTGGGATAATGTAATGGGAAAGGGATGTCGGCCCGTGGGTTTAACCACGCTTAGGCCCACTTTTGTATGTATAAATAGATATGAGGTAGATGTGAAGAAGGTGTGATTGCTTAGTGCAATTGGTAGTGCATTTATGTGATGTTGAATAAGTGCTCCGTGTGAACTATGTAAGGTTTGCAAGGCTAAGTGCAAGTTACTGTGAAGTTGCTATAGGAAGCTAAGTGTTGTAACGCAAGGAAGAAGGATCTAGCGAGCTACGCAGATATTTTTTCCTATGCAAAGAGGGATTTGGATGGATCTATGTTGTAACCTAATTAACTGAAGCTAATAAAGAAGAAGACTTTGTGGACATAGCCCCAGGGTGGGGGTGAACCACGATAAATCTGTATGTTGTTCTCTGTGCCTCAACCTGATGTGTTTGTTTCTTCCTTTGCTAAGTGATTTGATGTGTTTAGATAGATCTATTTCTGCTTTGTTCTTCTGAGATATAAATGAATGTTAGATCTGGTATGTAATATGCTTAGTTCTTGATCTGTTGAATCTAATCTATCTTGTTGTGGCTAAGTGTTGAATTATCTTAAATATAAGTACATACTGTGATGCTCCGTGCTATCTGCGAACTATCATAAGGGTCAAATATTGATGAATAATCTATGCTAGGTGATTACTAAGTGTTATAATCATATATTTGTGTCCCAGCTAAGGTTGCAGACACCTGAGTCTTGCAACCACCCCTGTCTCTACCTTGGGTGAGACTTCATCTTCTTCGTAGGTGTTGTCGAAAGGGACGGTAGTTAGGGTTTTTTTGGTGTGTTGTTGTAGTGTTGAACCCTGGGTCTTCCCTTGTGCCAACAAATGGTTCTGTTGTCGAGACCTGAAACTTTGATTGCTGGGAACTGAGAAAAAGAAGCTTTGTGCAAAGATTTGTCCTGAAATTGTGAAATCTCTATGCGTGGATCTATTCCCTAGTGCGCAGTGATCCACTTGATCTGAAAAGATCTGTTTTGAAGAAGGAAGGACAGATCTGAAGGAAAGAAGTTAGATATGCGATAAAAGAGGTTGATACTAAAGAAAAGAAGTAATATATGTAAGCTTTGTGTTATGATAAAGGTAAGAATAGTTAAAAGTTCTTAGATCTAGAAGCCTTGTGCCTTGTAGAAGTAAAAGAAGTGAAAATTTTTGTTTCTAAAGTATGGATTTAGGTATGCTTGATAGATTTTGTCCTAGCTTGAAAACTAGGGAATTGTTAGATGAAAGAACATTTGATATGAATAGATCTGATAAGAATAATAAAAGATATGTTATACCTATGCATAGAAATAATTTTTGGACTTAGCAATGGATGCAGGATCCTTGAAAGAAATTTTTGCAGGCTATCCATTATGACCCTAGCGTGCAGTACAAGAAAATTTGGGGATCATTGAAGAGAAAGAGAGGATTAACTCTTTGTTACAGTTGGAGAAGACTAGGACATCTTGCTAAGGAATTCCCTAGGAGAAACCCTAGTTGCCTCTGTTGTAAGGTTATGGACCATGAAGTACTGGATTTCCCTAGAACAGTTGCTAGACTTGAAAAGTTGAATATGGAGAAATAAAACTCTGAATAAGATCAAGAGACTAAGATTATAGAAGAACCCCAGAAAGAATCATAGATTATGTTACTGAAAATGAAAGAAAACCTGGATGAACATAAAGATGCCAGTTTGTCAGAGATATTCAAAGAAAAGGAGAAAATCGAAGTAAGAATAGAAGACTTCGACATTGACTGTGATCTGGATGAGGGAACACAGATGAACATTATGACAAAAAGTACTTGGGAAACCCTAGGAAGGCCTGCTATGGTTCCTTCACTAGGAAAAATAGGGTTGTTTAAAGGAAAAATGTTAACCCTATGTGGTAGGATTACCCAGATAGCTATGAGTACCCATGGAGCTTTGAAAGAGGAAGAATTCGAAGTTATTAAATTTATTGAGGACCATGCCCCATTTCCAACTTTGTTAGGCAAGATCTGGATTGAAAAAGACCAAATCTAGAGAAAAGAAGAAAAGGAAGCCCTAGAACATAAGAAGCAAGAACTCATGGAATTTATGACTAGAAGGATCGCCTACTTGATGGAAGAACAAGAGAATAGATATAAGCTATTAAACACCAGGGACTTGGATGTCCAAGCTATAAGAGAATTAGAGGAACCACAGAAGACTGAAATACCTAATCCATATGATGAAGGAGTATTACCCTTGGATCTAAAGAAAGAATCTCAACATCACGAAGTGACTATGTCAGGAGAAGATAAGAATCAGAATGGAAAAAGGATGATTGAGTTGAAGCTCACTGGGAAGAAGTCTAGGAAGATAAGTAATAAGAGATCCAAGATTGAAAAGTTACAGAATATTCCAGAGGAAACTTCGCAGAAGGAAAAATCACAGGAATTGAGCTTCGTCGGGATATCAGAACAACAACATATGGCACTTCATTGTGGCGAAGAGATATAGCCATTGGACCGATACACCCATTTTAATTCCACCCCAAATAGATAGAAAACCATTAAAGGATCATCACCAGACCATTGGACCACGTCATAATGGATGGATCAATGTTCATGGAAGCTTCATACTGTTGCAAGTAGACCGTTGAAGAATTTCCTATTTATCTCTTCGCGTCGTGCCCGAAGAACACTTTTTCCAATTGAAAAATCGAAGCCCACAAAACTAGTGATTGTCTATAGTAATCATTACAAGCAGATTGTTCATCCTAGTGAATTATTTTGAGATCATCATGACCTCGACGAGCTCATGATTTTGAGATCTTAGATCTAAGTACATACTGTGATGCTCTGTGCTATCTGTGAAGTATCATAAGGGTCAAATATTGATGAATAATCTATTCTAGGTGATTGATAAGTTTTATAATCAAATATCCGAGTCCCAGCTAAGGTTACAAACACCTGAGTCTTGTAACCACCCCTGCCTCTACCTCGGGTCAGACTTCATCTTCTTCGCAGGTGTTGTCGAAAGGGCCGGTAGTTAGGGTTTTGTTGGTGCGTTGTTGTAGTGTTGAACCCTGGGTCTACCCCTGTGCCAACATTTATAATGTATTTTAGACATCATAGATACTCCTCTGATCTCACACATTAGGGGGCATCTATTATAGAAATATTTTCCTCACCATTTCTATCTTGCACAGAGGCCCTTTTTCCATTTCCCTATGCAGACATGTCATCCCTTTTTTATGAATCCAGAGCCAAAAATATACATTTTTCCACATATACGCTCCCTATATACTATACAATATGTGTATATGCTGGTTTCTCCACTACAGCCCGCGTACATCGAGATTTTTGTGAGAAAATAAAAAATGAGGTCGGGTTTCCATGTCATGACAGGAGATCTCTTATCCTTGGCCTTCTATATACTGGAAATGTTCTGACTCGGCCCTTCAGTTGCATTCTGAAGTCTATAAAAGCACAATTCCAAGCTATCAAAAAGGGGAGAAAACATTCAACTTTGAGAGCAAAGTTACTCTGGAAAAATTACTTTATATTGAGTCTGCATCCCTTTGTCCCTCAAGTCTGAACACAATGTTCAACCTCCAAGCTCTTTCCCTATTGTTGAGAGAACCTCATTGTCTCTCTCCTATGAGATTTCCTTTGGTGGAGGATTGAAGTGGTGGAGGCCCATATGGAAGGAACTTGGTTCCTTGGTTTCGAACCTTGCCGACAGAGAAGTCTGTAATGTTGTCTCTTCTGTTGATCAATTATTAATAGAAATACTCTTTTCCCGTCCTATTGGTATATTGCAAATATATGATTACTATCCATGGGCATGTTTGTAATGTTTATTAATGGATTATGCTATATGATGTTCTAACCCCTTTATATCATCACTATATACTTGCTTTTCTTGTCTATTAAGAACTTATTTCAGATATAAATCTTTGGGTCAAAGTTCTCAATGATGGAACATCGTCAAACATTGGATCAAGGTAGGCCTCTTTCTCATCTTGCACATTAGTTTATATAGCATATGTTGGAATTGAGTTGATTTCTACAATCATACCTATCTATTGTGGTTTACCCTTGGCCATAGAGAGTTTTTCCCTCATAATGAAATCACCAATATAATTCACCATAAGACATTTTCACAAGAGAGAGATATCCAAATTTCCCAAAGAGGGTGCAAATTTTAGCCAAGTAGTCTTGTCACCTTGGGAGAGCTATCATAAAATGACAAGAGTTTGATCTCCATTTATAAAAATAATCCTAAAAGTGATTTTCCACTTAATTTTAGGGTAACCACAAAGTAAGGGGTCAACAACTCTTTATTTTCCCCTTTACATCATTTAAATTCAAATTTAACTTAAAAAATGCACATAAGAAACCCTAATATGACATCATCCCTCTTCTAGGGTGACATTTTGACACTTTTTGCATGTTGTTGGAGTAAATAATGGAATTTTTTGGGCCTACTAGGACCTCCCTCTCATGTGCAAAGGGTTTCCTCCTTCAAGCCAATAATTCTCCCATCAAAACATGCCAAGTGTCCATTGTCAAAACCTGGACCCCCAAAACCTTAGCCCTAGGGTGTTTTCAAGCTCCTCAAGTGTGACATTTTGGCCTCAAGAGTAAGATGTTGGGATGGAAATGAGATAGGATAGATCCTCCAAGGTGCATCTCAGGCCTCCAAAGGTTACCATCATCATCTGGTGTGTGGGTTCCTTTGTAGAGGGTGCGATGCACCATCATTTTCAATGCATCCTTTTTCCAAGCCCATTTATTGCCATTAATTAATTAAGGTCCAAACACTGGGTACTCCCAAGGGGTTAATCAATTATCTTGGGGGTAAGTACCACATAGTCACTTGACTCTAGAGATACATAGAGTTCCATATGCATGGAAAGAAAGGGAAATCACATGCATGTACACACCTCAACAAGTGGGACATTTATATAATGTGAAGTTTTCTTTTGCAGGTCTTGGATTTTTTAAGAGAAGAATTTAATTTTTTTCAAGACCTCTTTGGGAGAGTATATGGAAGTTTAATAATATGGATTTTATAATTTTTTAGCTACATTCCCTCTAGGCATTCAGCCCCTTCTTCCCATGAAATGAGGGAAAATCCCTTCTTGGGTTAGGAAACCCAAAAATCCCAAAAGATAAGGAGATGAGGGAATGAAGTGTGGAAAGTGGAAAGTATGGTCGAGAATGGTAAGATGAACTATTAAGGGGACCTCCTAGTATAAAAACTATCACTAAGGGTGACCACTTACTAGGGTGCAATGTCATCGACCAAGTTGAAACATGGAAAAGAGTATAAATTCTAGGCATAAATTACATAATCAAAAGCAATTTTAAATTCAACAAACTCAAATAGCTCAAATATTGAAATGACACTCACCCTAATGCCTAGTTTGTACCTCATGGAGAAATACCCAATGTATTTCATAAGTAAGTTTATGTGGTGGATACCTTCATGATGAACGTGATATATGTGGTAGTGAGGTGGGCCTCTGTCTATAAAAGTGGATGTTGTCAGTCGTCTGTCTCTTGGTAATCCATGTCTATAGCTTGAGGGCCTCGAGACCTCATATCCTTATTTATCTTTAGGAAATGGGGATAACAACCCTAATGAAAATCCTCTATCATGGCCACAATGCCTCTTGTCTCCTCTAACTGGCTCCAATGACCCTCCCCTATCCTATTGTATACTCGAAGGGAATCAAATAGCATCACTATATGCTAGTTCCACTGCTTGCAAGTATGGAAAGTAACTAGTGCATTGGTCAACCCCAAGGGCACAACCAATGATTCATAAAGAATTCTGAAAGAAGACCTTTGAATATCCTTCTCCTTGCCCCTCATCTGATGATACCCTAGATGAAAATCGATCAGTGAGGGATATGCTTCTCCTTGAGGCTCACCCATCCAATCACCAATCCTGGGAAACCTGAAATCATTGATATGCTTGAGTACTCTCTCATAAGTTCTCCCTGGTAGAAACACATGACAAATACACTATACACTCTCACATTCCAATGCATACCTATGCACAATACTTCCTATCACCGAAATGTCATGTACCATCCTGTATCATGTAGGTGCTAATATCCATAACTCTACTAATGTTGCTTGAACCTACATCCTAGAGAATTCCCATGTCTGTCACATACTTGGCCACCTAATCCATGGATGCATGTACTTCCTTACAATTTGGTCCCCAATGAATGTGCTCAACTATCTCCTCAGAAACTAAGCCTTGAGCCTTTAGCAGGATCTCCAACCGAAGCGGCTCATGATCCATACAATGAAAATAAGTGCATGGTCAAAACCATCTATGTCCAACCTCTCCTCAAGAACTTGAAACTCTAAATTATCCTCGTGGGGAAACGTCACAAGAGGATCCTCCATAAAATCATGGGTGACACTCACACCCTCACGTGTCATGGTTTCAAACTATAATGGATTCTATTCTATTTTCAATGATGGAAAGTGTTCCAGACTCGGTTGGTAACAAAACTAATCAAACTCCCTTTCCTTTTTTTCAACAAACATGAGAGAAATCTCCCTATCCATGAGCAACTACAAGTACTCGGATTTTATCTTCTCTAGTGCTTCTTTGATGATGCAAAATTGGGTACTAGTGACCCAACTTGCAACTCCCATTTGTCTCTCCTCCAACTGGGTTTTCCACATAAGGTTTTCAATAAACTTATGAGCACCATGTGTCCTCACCAACATTTGCACAATTTTCTCCTCTGTGACAAATAATCAATTCTCCAATTCATGCGATGTCATTTCATCAACATGGCGTGGGATGTCACACAAGGGAGAAATTGACTAACTAGATGATATTGTGCAATGATGGGACTCCCATGGACTATCCTCCTCATACAATATTTCTAATTTGTTCTCGTCCACCAAATCAACTTCGTCGTTGCATAACTCTAAACCTTTTTCATGTGTTGGTACAAACATGGTTGCATCACCATACATGTCATAAGGTACTAAATCCACATCATGGTTAGGGGCCAAAGCATCCTATTCATTAGCATCATATCCATGCAACACAATGTCATCATCAACCTCATCGGTTGGACCCAATGGTGTATCACAGGATGTTGTTTGGTCTTCCTCTACACACATATCCTCAACATGGCTAGATGCATGCTCCTCCACCTATCCTTCATGCTCACGTTTCTCTAATTTTTGTCATGTTCCTTTAAAGGAATCCTTTTCCACATTCTAGGGAAAACATATGTACTTGAGGGTGAAATAGATTTTAAAGGGAAAATATGCATAGATATTCTCACCCAATGCTAAATACTCTTGGTAGTGGTAGCGCATGTTTTTAATTGCTTCTATCCTACTCAATATTTCAACCACGTGCTCTGGATCTTTCTCAATATCGCAATCACATGAGTGCAAACCCTACTACCATCCTTTCTTACACATGTATGTACACAATATCATTTCCTTCCCATTGTTTCCCCTTAGGATGACAATATCTCCAACTTTGATACCACTATAATATCCCCAATGCTGACTAGGCTACAATATTATGTTTTTTGTCCAATTATATTAGATCTGGTTGTGTGATTTTGTCAAACAATTTGCATTACATATGATTTCAATGCCATAATTGGTTTGAAACTTTCTACAAACTGTTTGCAAGGGCTCTAACAAGGGACATTGCATCAAACATATTTCATGCATCCAAAATACTCATGAAATAGAAGAGACAATGTGGGCATATTTATTATGGATGGAACCCAAATCACAACACTAAAAATATCTATTGGTTGTAATAGTATCTATAATACAACACTAAAGCACAAAATAAGCAATCCAAAACTTGGAAATGATGCCACGTCTCCTCTAGTAGATGGTCTAGAAGTAATTCGACCTCATCTAGAGAACTTGGAACCTTAGCTACATAACTCAGCCTCAGCTACGGAAACTTGGCCTAGGCTAGAGAAAATCAGCCTCAGATACAGAAACTTGGCCCTAGCTACATAAAATCATCCTCAACTATGTAACTAGACTTCAATTATAGAAACTCAATATCCACTACAGAACTCGACCTTGACTACAAAACTTGACCTCGGCTACAAAAAATCGACCTCGGCTATCGAAACTTGGCCTCAACTATAGAACTCGGTCTCGGCTATATAAACTTGGCCTCATCTACAAAAATTGTCTTCGACTATAGATATCGGCTTCAACTACAGAAATTGGCTTCAGCTACAAAACATTTATCTGAGCTACATAACTCGGATGAAGGTCAAATGAATACCCGATTGATCCTCCTCCTTGTCTCTCTAGGGTAGATGTTGCACCACTGAAACCAAACCAATAGTAGAATGGATTTTTCAAAACCCCAATGAAAACCTTGGCTCCAAGAGCACTCCAAATAAGAGATCAAATCATAATGAGTTTTGGCACAGGGGAAGACCCAAGGTTCAACACTTAACAACACACCAACAAAACCCCAACTACTAGGCCATTCGGAAACACTTGCAAGGCAGGAGAAGTCTCACCCGAGGTAGAAGTAGGGGGGTTACAAGACACAGGTGTATGTAACCAAGTTGTGACACAGATATGTGATAATAATACTTCGTAGGGTATTCTATTAACACTTAGAATATGATGTGCGTTAGTTTCCTAGTCTTATTAACATCACAGAAAATACCCAAGAATAGATTCGAGTGGTAACAATAAATGATTATATATCCTAAGCACTTAGCACTGAGTTAGATCTAACATTCATTTATCCTTAACACAAGTAAATCACTAAGAAAAAATATATCTATCTATCATACATAATAATCAAAGCACTGAGAATATTCATAACATAAACAACACAACACAAATCAAAACAAAGACACAAGATATATGTGGTTCAGTTCAGTGTGGGGCTATGTCCACCAACCACTTCGCCCTCTTTATTATTCGTCTGAATATTATATTCATTCACTCTTATGCACCAAGCCACAAATCCAAGCTTCACATAGGACAACAGATCTACACACTGAGCACCAAATCCTCCTTCCAAAACTAGGTCAAGGCACAGAGCCAATTCTCTATCAAGCACAGAGACTTATTCACATACATTCCTTGGCACAAAGTCCTTCAAGCTACTTTCACTTAGCTCCACAAACTACTCAAAAATCTTCTCAAAACAACACTACTTCTACCATACATTCTTCTTTTATTTATACTTTTACAAACCCTTACAATAGGGCCAAACATGGGAAAACCCCATTGGCCAACATCCCATAACCCATTACAAAAACCCTAAATAACCCCTTACAAAGCCCGTAAAAGCAGTGAGATTCATGATCTCAGCTCTGCCTGAGCGTTCCTTTCTCAAACAATGTGTCGAAGTCCAAAAGTGGTCCAAATCTGACCAAGGTTTCCTCAAAACTTGGTCGGGGGCCAACAGGCCTCCAACACTCACCTGTGACTCGTCCTAGGTCACTCAGGTCTAGGAAATGTTGCTTCAAAGGCCTCAAGATTAAATCGAGTTGCCTCGACTTGCTGGTTCGTCTGAGCCTCCTGCATAGTAGGGATGATTTTAGGGTCTAAATTTCTCTCATGGGCTAATTTTCCATGCTTTTTCCAAAAATGAGATTCGCTATTTTAAAAATGATTCACCCAAATTCTATAGGATAAAATTATTTTTCCTTAAAAATCGCCAAAATTTTATAAAACCTATATAAAATCCTTAGAAATTTGAATATTTTTACAAAAGTATCGTCAATCATTTATAGTTGGTATATGATGGATAAGTAATATTCGCCAAGGTTTCTATATTTTAAAATAAATTCCCATCCTTAAAATCATACCTACTACTTAGCGAGCTCCTAGATCATCTGCTATGTAACAGACCCTTCCAAGCGTTTTTCTATTGTTGCAACTGCTTGGTCTAGTTGTGAGCCTTGTCCATCAATCTCTTCGAACACGTTGCAGGCTTCATCCTACACAGGTTGTAGCTTTTGTGTGACTTCCATCACCCTACCATGATTGGAAGTGATTTGTTGTTGTATTGTGCATTGCTCCTGGGATCTTTTCACTCTTTCAACTACGGTGAGTAGCTTCATCTGTGCTTGCATGGAAAATTCATGTTGTTGCACCTCCTGTAACTGTGCTTCCATCTTTCTTATCTATGGATCCTCGACGAGGATTTCATATGTCTATGCACTTATTTCACTCAGTTGTTTGCACTTCGAGTCGAGGGATCTTATCCTTATTACTCGGTTCTTATCGATTTCCTCTCTTTGGTCACGCACCTCCTGCGGGGTGCTTGGTATTGCTTGGGCCTCCAATTCTTCTATCCTGGATTGAATCTATTGGATGATCTCAATAATATTCACTACTTGATCCTCGACCAACTCATGTTCCTCCTGTTTCAATCCTAGAACAAAGTGACATGCTTTACTCACTAGCTCTTTGACCGTGGCCCGCTCTGCGAGAAACTGCTCATTTTCTCTCTCTAGCTTGGCCTTTTCCTCCTAGAGTATCGCCTGAAACTCTTCTCTCTCACTTTCATAGGCGGATACATTGTACCACGCTACTCATAATTGTTCTAAGGCTTCATCTTTCTCCTATTTCAAGGCTTATGTAGCCTTCTCTTTCCCTTCTTGGAATTTCTGAAGTTGAGCTTCTGTCGCATCCACAATTCTTCTCAATTGGGTTGGTTCATCCCCCAATTATGCAATCTGTGATGAGGAAGGCACCGTAGGTATTGCGTAGACCAAACGCATAGCTTGATGTAATTCCTTCAATTCCTTATCAACCCTTCCATATATATCTTCCTTCTTCTCTCCATATCTCTGCAAGATATCCTTAGAAGCATCCTCCATAGCTCCGTGGACCAAACTGATATCGTCCTTCGTGAGTGTGGCCTCTAATTGGGGCTTATTAGCGCACTTCTTCTTCTTGGCTGATGGATTCTTCAAAGAAACCTTCCTCTTCTGTGGTGTGACTGTTCCAGTAGGGGGGTCTTCCAGTGGTGTAGCTTTACATCCTCCTTGATTTTATCCTTCATCCCCTCCTCCTTGTCCTTCTGCTTTGTCTTCTCCTCCTCCTCCGAGTGAGCCAGACCCTTTATCTTCAAAAGTGTTGTCCTCTTCATCAGTCTCTATATCCTGTAATTCCTCCTTCTTTTTCTTATTCTTCGTCCCACTGGATTTTCTGACATGCTCGACTCGGGTGATTATGGGGCTTCCTATGGTGTTAGTGTCAGAGAGTTCTCCATCAGCAACATGTACAAGAAATTCCTTTGGCTAGTCCTTTGTAATCTACTCCATGTCTTCATCTGTTAGCTTGTAGTATGACTGTAAATCTTCCTGGTTCTCGTCTCAGCACCCGATGATGTAGAAGAAATGTGGATCTGTGCAGAACTTTTCTATTGGTCGGTACTGGTGCAGGGTACATGGTATCATGTGCGGAAATGATTCAATGGAAACCTTCAATTGTTGATAGTATGCATGAAACACAACATTAGAATGCCATTGCTTCGTCATGTCATTGATGTACCACAAGGTGGAAAACCTAGCGGCCAACAGCTCTGAGAGTTCAATCTCTCGGAAGGTATCTCCTTCGGGCATTTTCCAAGTGACAAATGCGATCAAAATGATCAACAAACTGTAGTGGAATCCATATCCCAAATTCTGGGCTTCACGACAATATTTCTCTAGCTCATTGACGACATAACTCGCCCAGTTCATTTGCATGCCCTCCACACATTTTCTTACGAGGTCCACCACGAACCCGATGACCTGTGTGGGGTGGTTCTTCCTTATGAGCTTTCCAGCTATGATTTTTCAATAAAATCGCACGGTGCCATCCTGTATAGAGGCTACCTTGTAACATCACTTTCCTTTTTCAACTTCTCTGTAAGCTTCCTTGATGCGATGTGTCAGGGAGTGGTTTGAGGCCTTCCCTAGATAAAACTAACGAGGGTCAAGTCCCTTCGTGATTAATAATGTGATCTGGTGGATCAACATCAAATCCACAGTAATTCTTCTGTTGAGCCACATGTATGCTCCATGATATCACGACAGGAGGAGTTTAACGCAAGAGTTAACCTTCTGGTGGCAGCCAAAATGGGGAATCTTCATAACATTTATCACGGTGGACTATTCCATTCCCTTAATCAATGGTTGGGAGATGAGGCAAGTCTTCTTCCCAATTGACTTCTTCAAGTAGCAGTGGGGTGCTAGGATAGCATAATTTTTCCTGTCTCCTAAATTGAAGTTGTTGTTCTTCAATAGAGGGATCTGTCCTAACTTACTCCTGACTATGTGTATTCCTTTTGGAATGTACGTGGTAAATACGGTGTACTAAGAAAAAAGTGGGATAATATCGCAGTTAATTGCACTAGCCAAAGGTGGGATATACTCTGGTAGGATGGATGGGATCTGCTTCGGATTAGCAAGATCACTGCGGTGCTTACTTCGCTACTTAGTCACGGGGTTGACACTGCCAGAATGACATCCATTCGAATGGGAAGCTTGTAGTCCCCTAGTCGACGATGTCTGGACACCTTAAGATAACATTTTTTTTTCCATTAACCTCTTAAGGACCTCCTTGAAAGACTTCTCTAATTCACTAGGTTCGCCCGACATTCTAACTTTTAAACAGACAAGTTGAGGTAGGTGAATGGATAAGTGGGGTAGACAAATGGACAACGAGGTCTAGCTTCTGATAATGCAGCTCGACACACAAACAATTATCTTCTTGGATTAGTTAATCATGGGTAGCAAAAAGTGGTCTCGGTGTAGCGATCGACAAGTTAAATAAGTTGGTCCTCATAACATATTCTTCCAACGGCCAAGAATGCTTCCATTAATGTGAATCTATCCATTATGGCACTGTCTCAACGTCCAAAATCGGTCCATCCTCCCATAAATTATTTTTATAACTATTTCGGAGCATCTTTCTAATGATCGGGGCACCTCCAACAGTCATATAGCTTCGCCAGGGTGAAGTCCCATTCTGCATGGTCCCACCATTCTAGGGAGGTTCAAATCCTACGAGGTTCTAGTATGTGAAGTCTTCCATCTGTTCTCTGTAACTTCTTATAGATTTCCCCACTTAGCTTTCCTTTTAATGAGCTTCCTTGCCTTCTTACCTATAATATGAGTCTCTCTAACTATTTCAGCAACCCTCTTTCCATTTTTATTCTTATCTTCCCCTAGCATAGTGACTTCGCACTGTTGATGTTCCCTCAAAGAGTTTGAAGTTAATATCCCCTTTCTTAACACTTCATGGGTGGATATACTTATTTCTTGAATGGATAGGTCCTTCAAACCTTCTTTCATTATTTCAAACTTGCAAGCTAATTATCTTGCCTTCTGACCCTCCTGCGTTGTTACTTTGTTCTATTGCTTCGACCTATCCTCTCGTTCTTCTATTAGTTGATTTATTTTTCTAGCTATGAAATCCCTTAGTTCTTTCTTTTTCTTTTATGTAGCTTCTTCAATTGCTTCCCTTCTGATCTGATCCTTCGCAATCCAAGTTTTACCTAACAAAAGTGAGAAAGGGGCATTGTTCTCAACAAACTTAATGACTTCAAATTCCTCTTCAGTCGTTGTTCCATGAATAATAATAGGTACATTAGTAACTCTTCCACATAAGATAATCATCTTTCCCTTAAACAAGCCTATCCTTCCTAATGAAGGTACCACAACAGACTTTCCCAAAATTTTCCAAGTTTCTTCTGTCATAATATTCACTTGTGTTACTTCATCCAAGACACAGTCTATGTTGAAGTATTTTATTCTTGTACTTATGCATTTTTTTTACTTTCAAGATCTCTGGTAAAATGACATTTTTGTGAACATCCATTGTTTCTTTCAACTATAATAATGTAGTCTAAGCTTCCTCTGATTATTTCTCTTTATGATTCTCTAACATGTCCTTAGTCTCTTGACTTCGTTCATAGTTTTCTTGTCTCATGTTCATCCTTTCAACTTTAGCAATCATCCTTGGAAAATCCTCAACCTCATGACCAACAATCCTACAACAAAGACAAATAGGAACTATGCTAGGGCATTCCTTAGCAATATGTCTCGGTCTTCTGCAATTATAGCACAATGTCAATCCTCTTTTTATTTTAAATGTTCGCCAACCTCTTCTATACTGCGCACTAGGATCAAAGTGTTGGACCTACAATCTGCAAAAAATTCTTCTAGGTTTCTGCATCCACTTATTAGTCAAAAAATTATTTCTATGCATAGGAATAACATGTATTTCTTCATTTCCATTAAATTTACTCAAATAATCTCTTTATTTAAACTATGCCCTATCCTTCAAACTAGGACAAAACCTATAAAACATACTTAAATTCATGCTTTCGAAACAAAAATTTTCACTTATCTTTCTCTTGTCAAAGTACAAAGCTTTACCTCTTTGTAGATCTTACCTCTTTTCTTCAGATCAAATTTATTTCTTAGCACAGAGCTTCGCAAGTCAAGTAGAGTACTGCGCACTTCAGCAGTAGATCCATGCATAAATCTTCTCTTTTCTTTACTTTAGTTCCCAGCAATCATAGTTTCAAGTCCTGACAACGAAACAATTTGTTGGCACATGGGGAGACACAGGGTTCAACGCTTAACAAATCACCAACAAAACCCCAACTACCGGCCCTTTCAGCGACACCTGTGAAGAAAGAGAAGTCTCACCCAAGGTAGAAGCAGAGGGGGTTATAGAACACATGTGTTTGTAACCAAGCTGGGACAGAGATCTATGATAATAACACTTCGCAGTGTATTCTATTAACACTTAGAAGATCACAAACGTTAGTTTCCTAGTCTTATTAACATCGCAGAACGTACCCAAGAATAGATCAACATAGTAACAATAAATGATTATATATCCTGAGCACTTAGCACTGAGTTAGATCTAACATTCATTTATCCTTAACACAAGTAGAGCATGAAGAAACAAAATATCTATCTATCATACATAATAATCAAAGAACTATGCAGATTCATAACATAAACAACACAGCACAAAGAAAATCAAAGACACAAGATATACCTGGTTCACCCTAGTGTGGGGCTACGTCCACCAACCACTTCGCCCTCTTTATTATTCATCTAAATCTTACATTCATTCACTCATGTGCACCAAGCCACAGAGCCAAGATTCACATAGGACATGAAATCTGCACACTGAGCACTAGATCCTCCTTCCAAAACTAGGTCAAGGCACAGAGCCAATTCTCTATCAAGCCTAGAGCCTTACTCACATACATTTCTTGTCACAAAGTTGTTCAAGCTACTTTCACTTAGCTCCACAAACTACTCAAAAATATTCTCAAAACAACACTACTTCTACCATACATTATTCTTTTATTTATATTTTTACAAACCCTTACAATAGGTCCAAACATGGGAAAACCCCATGGGCCGACATCCCATAACCCATTACAAAAACCCTAAATAACCTCATATAAAGCCTGCAAAATCAGTGAGATCCATGATCTCAGCTCCACCTGGTCATTCCTTTCTCGACCAATGTGTTGAAGTCCAAAAGTCATCCAAATCTGACCAAGGTTTCCTCAAAACTTGGTCAGGGGCCAACATGCCCCCAAAACTCACCTGTGACTCGTCCTAAGTCACTCAGGTTCAGGAAATGTTGCTTCAAAGGCCTCAATCTTAACTTGAGCTGCCTCGAGTTATTTCTTTTCTTGAGCCTCCTGCTCAGCGAGCTCCTGGATCATATTCTTTGTAACAGGCCCTTCTAGGTGTTGTTCTATTGTTGCAACCACTTGGTCTAGTTGTGATCCCTCTCCATCAATATCTTCAAAAACCTTGCAGGATTCATCCTGCACATATTGCATCTTCTGCGTGAATTCCATTACCCTACCCTGGATGGAAGTGATCTATTTTTGCAATGTGCATTTCTCCTGGGATCTTTTCATTCTTTCAACCACGGTGAGCAGCTTCATCTACGCCTACATGGAAAATGCATGTTGTTGCACCTCCTGTAACTACACTTCCAGCTTTCTTAGTTATGGATCCTCAACAAGGCGAATCCAATTCTACTATATGTCTGTGCGCTTCTATCACTCAATTTTTTGCACTCCGATGTGAGGGCTCTTATCCTTATTATTGTGTTCTTAGCGATTTCCTCCCTCTAGTCACACACCTCCTACAGGGTGATTGGTACTGCTTTGTCCTCCAATTCTACTATCCTGGCTTGAATCTACTAGATTATATTAGCGAGCTTCACTACTTGAGCCTAGACCGACTCATGTTCCTCTTGTGCCAAGCCTGGCACAGAGTGATATGCTTTACTCACTACCTCTTTTACAGCAACCCACTCTGCGAGAAACTGCTCCTTTTCTCTCTATAGCTGGGATTTTTCCTCTTGGAGCATTGCCTGAAATGCTTCTCTCTCACTTTCATAGGTGGATACATTGTACCATGCTACTCGTAATTGTTCCAAGGATTCATCTTTCTCATGTTTCAAGGATTTTGTAGCCTTCTCTTTCTCTTTCTCTTCCTGGACTTTCTAAGTCAATCTTCTATCACATCCACAAGTCTTCTCAATTGGGTTGGTTCATCCCCCAATTCTGCAATCTGTGATGAGGAAGGCGTAGTAGGTATTGCATGGACCAAACAAATAGCTTGATGTACTTTCTTCAATTACTTCTCTACCCTTCCATATAGATCTTCCTTCTTATCTCCATATCTTTGCAAGATATCCTGGGAAGCATCCTCCATAGCTCCAAGGACCAAACTGATATCCTCCTCTGTGAGCGTGGCCTCTAACTGGGACTTATTAGTGCATGTATTCTTCCTGGCTAAAGGTTTCTTCAAAGAAAAATTCCTCTTCTCTGGTGTGCCTGTTCCAATAGGGGGGTCTTCTAGCAGTGTAGCTTCGTGTCCTCCTTTATTTTCTCCTTCATCCCCTCCTCCATATCATTCTACTTCATCTTCTCCACCTCCTCTGAGCAATCCAGACCCGTTATCTTCAGAATCGTTGTCCTCTTCATCGGTCTCTATATCCTGGACTTCCTTCTGCTTTTTCCTCTTCTTCGTCCCACTGGACTTTTCAACATTATTGACTCAGGTGAATATGGGGCTTCCTATGGTGTCAGTGTCGGAGAGTTTTGCATCAGTGACAGGTACAATAAATTCCTCCGACCACTCCTTTGTAATCTTCTCCATGTCTTCATTGGTTAGCTTTTAGTATGACTGTAACTCTTCCTGGTTCTCGTCTCGGCACACAGTGATGTAGATGAAATGTGGATCTACGTGGAACTTTGCTATTTGTCGATACTGGTGTAGGGTGCGTGGTGTCATGCGTGGAAATGATTCAATGGCAACCTTCAATTGCTAATAGTATGCATGAAACATGGCATTGGGTTGCCACTGATTCGTCATGTCGTTGGTGTACCACAAGGTGGAAAACCTAGTGGCCAACAGCTCCAAGAGTTCAATCTCTAGGAAGTTGGCTCCTTCAAGAATTTTCCAAGAGAAAAATGCGATCAAAGTGATCAGCCAGTTGTAGTGGAATTCATATCCCAAATCCTAGGCTTCATGGAAATATTTATCTATCTCATTGACGAGGTAACTCACCCAGTTCATTTGCATGCCCTCCACACATTTTCCTATGAGATCCACCACGAACCCGGTGACCTGTTTGGGGCGGTTCTTCCTTATAATATTTTTAGCTATGAGTTGGAAAGCAAGGCGCACTACACCATACTATATAGAGGCTACCTTGTAACCTCGCTTTCTTTTTTAGACTTCTCCATAAGATTCCTTTATGCACTATGCCAGGGAGCGGTGTGAGGCCTTCCCTGGATAAAAATGCTGAGCATCAGGTCCCTTCATGCTTAAGGCTACGATATCGTGGATCAACACCAGATCCATGGTAATTCTTCTATCGATTCATAGGTATCCTCCATGATAGCATGACATCAGGAGTTTAACGCAAGTGTTAACCTCCTGGTGGCGACAAAAATGGTAAATCTTCATCACATTTAGCACGGTGGATTGCGCCAGTCCCTTAATCCATGGCTAGGAGATGAGGTGAGGCTTCTTCCCAATTGACTTCATCAAGTAGCGGTGGGGTTCTAGCATAGCATAGTTCTTCCTGTCTCCTAAATTGAAGTCGTTGTTATTCAATAGAGGGATTTTTCCTAATTGATTCTCGACTATGCATATTCCTTTCAGAATGTACACAATGAATACGTTGTACTCAAAATATCATGGGATGTTGTCACAGTTAACTGCGCCAGCCAAAGGTGGGATATACTCTGGTAGGATGGACGAGATCTTCCTCGCATTAGCCAGATCACCACTGTTCTTACTTCACTTCTCAGTCTCGGGGTTGACACAGACATAACAATGTCCATTCGAAGGGGAAGTCTGCAGTCCCCTAGTCGATGATGCTTTGACACCTTCAGATAATGGTTTGTCATACATTATCTTCTTAAGGACCTCCTCGATAGACTTCTCTAATTCATTATGTTTGCCTGACATTCTAACTTTTAAACAGACATGTCAGGGTAGGTGAACAAATAAGCGGGGTAGACAAATAGACAGTGAGGTCTAGTTTCTGATAATGCAGCTCGACACACAAACAATTCTCTTCTTGTCTTAGTTAATCATGGGTAATAAAAAGTGGTCCTGGCACAACAAACAACAATTTAAATAAGAGGGGCCTCATAACGAATTCTTCCAATGGCCAGGAATGCTTCCATCAATGTGAATATGTCCATTATGGCATGGTCTCAATGTCCAAAAGCGGTCCATCTACCCATAAATGTGTTTTCTAACTGGTTCGGATCATCTTTCTAATAGTCGGGGAACCTCCAATGGTCATATAGCTTCGCTAGGGAGAATTCCTATTCTGCATGGTTCCACTGCTCCAGCGAGGTTCAAATCCTTTGAACCTGCCTCCTGCGAGGTTCGAGTCTGTGAATTCTTCCATTTGTTCTCTGTAACTTCTTGTAGCTTTTCCAACTTAGCTTTATTTTTATTGAGCTTCCTTTCCTTATTACCTGTAATTTGAGTCTCTCTATCTATTTTTGGAATCCTCTTTCCATTTTTATTCTTATCTTCCCCTAGTGTAGTGACTTCACACTGTTTATCTTCCCTAAAAGAATCTAAAGTTAATATCCCCTTCCTTAACACTTCCTAGGTGGATATACTTCTTTCTTGAATGGATAGGTCCTTCAAGCCTTATTGCATTCTTTCAACCTTGACAACCAATTATCTTTCCTTATATACCTCATGCGTTGTTACTTTGTTATGTTTCTTTGACTTATCCTCTCGTTCTTGTATTAGTCGATCTATTTTTCTAGCTATGAAATCCCTTAGTTCTTGATTTTTCTTTTCTGTAGATTCTTCCACTGCTTTCCTTCTTATTTGATCCTTCTCAATCCAAATCTTACCTAAAAAAAGTGGGAAATGGGTGTTGTTCTCAACAAACTTAATGACTTCAAATTCCTCTTCAGTTGATATTCCATGAATAATAATAGGTACATTAGTAACTCTTCCGCATAAGGTTATCATTTTTCCCTTAAACAAGCCTATCCTTCCTAACAAAGGTACCACAGTAGGCTTTCCCAAAATTTTCCAAGTTTCTTCTGTCATAATATTCACTTGTGTTTCTTCATCCAAGACACAATCTATGTCAAAGTCTTGTATTCTTGTACTTATGTGTTTTTTTACTTTCGGGATCTCTGGTAAAATGACATTTTTGTGAACATCCATTGTTTCTTTCAACTGTAATAATGTAGTCTAAGCTTCCTCTGATTATTTCTCTTTATGATTCTCTAACATGTCCTTAGTCTCTTGACTTCCTTCATAGTTTTCTTGTCTCATGTTCATCTTTTCAACTTTAGCAATCATCCTTGGACAATCCTCAACCTCATGACCAACAATCTTACAACAAAGACAAATAGGACCTGTGCCAGGGCATTCCTTAACAATATGTCTCGGTCTTTTTCAATTATAGCACAATGTCAATCTTCTTTTTATTTTAAATGTTCCCCAACCTCTTCTATACTGCACACTAGGATCACAATGTTGGATATGCAATCTGCAAAAATTTCTTCTAGGTTCCTGCATCCACTTATTAGTCCAAAAATTCTTTCTATGCATAGGAATAACTAATCTTTCTTCATTTCCATTAAATTTACTCAAATCATCTCTCTATTTCAACTACGCCCTAACCTTCAGACTAGGACAAAACCTATTAAACATACTTAAATTCATGCTTTCAAAACAAAAAATTTCACTTATCTTTCTCTTGCCAAAGTACAAATCTTTACCTCTTTTTAGATCTTACCTCTTTTATTTAGATTGGATTTCTTTCTTAGCACAGAGCTTCGCAAGTCAAGTAGAGTATTGTGCACTTCAGTAGCAGATCTATGCAAATATCTTCTCTTTTCTTTACTTTAGTTCCCAGCAATCACAGTTTCAGGTCCTGGAAACGGAACCATTTGTTGGCACATGGGCATACCCAGGGTTCAATGCTTAACAACACACCAACAAAACCCCAACTACCAACCCTTTCAGCGACACCTGTGAAGAAAGAGAAGTCTCACCCGAGGTAGAAGAAGGGGGGGTTACAGGACACATGTGTCTGTAACCAAGATGGGACACAGATCTATGATAATAACACTTCGTAGTGTATTCTATTAACACTTGGAATATGATGCACGTTAGTTTCCTAGTCATATTAACATCACAGAACGTACCCAAGAATAGATCGGCATAGTAATATTAAATGATTATATATCTTGAGCACTTAGCACTGAGTTAGATCTAACATTCATTTATCGTTAACACAAGTAAAGCACTAAGCAAAAAAATATCTATCTATCATACATAATAATCAAAGCACTATCCAGATTCATAACATAAAAAACACAACACAAACCAAACCAAAGACACAAGATATACCTGGTTCACCCCAGTGCGGGGCTACGTCCACCAACCACTTCGCCCTCTTTATTATTTGTCTAAATGTTACATTCATTCACTCATGTGCACCAAGCCACAGAGCCAAGCTTCACATAGGACAGGAGATCTGCACACCGAGCACCAGATCCTCCTTCCAAAACTAGGTCAAGGCATAGATCCAATTCTCTATCAAGCCCAGAGCCTTACTCACATACATTTCTTGGCACAAAGTCATTCAAGCTACTTTCACTTAGCTCCACAAACTACTCAAAATTTTTATCAAAACAACACTACTTCTACCATACATTATTCTTTTATTTATACTTTTACAAACCCTTACAATAGGTCCAAACATGGGAAAACCCCATGGGCGGACATCCCATAACCCATTACAAAAACCCTAAATAACCTCGTACAAAGCCTGCAAAATTAGTGAGATCCATGATCCTAGCTCTGCCTGGGTGTTCCTTTCTCGAAGAATGCGTCGAAATCCAAAAGTCATCCAAATCTGATCAAGGTTTCCTCAAAACTTGGTCGGGGGCCAACAGGCCCTCAACACTCACCTCTGACTCATCCTGAGTCACTCAGGTCCAGGAAATGTTGCTTCAAAGGCCTCGATCTTAACTCAAGCTGCCTTGAGTTACTGCTTTTCTTGAGCCTCCTGCTCAACGAGCTCCTGGATCATATTCTTTGTAACAGGCCCTTCCAGGTGTTGTTCTATTGTTGCAACCACTTGGTCTATTTGCGAGCCTTGTCCATCAATCTCTTCGAACACCTTGAAGGATTCATCCTGCACAGATTGCAGCTTCCACATGACTTCCATTACCCTACCCTAGATGGAAGTGATATGTTTTTGCACTATGCATTTCTCCTAGGATCTTTTCATTCTTTCAACCACGGTGAGCAGCTTCATCTACGCCTGCATGGAAAATTCTTGTTGTTGCACCTTCTGTAACTACGCTTCCAGCTTTCTTAGCTATGGATCCTTGACAAGGCATTCATATGTCTGTGTGCTTCTATCACTCAGTTGTTTGCACTTCAAGGTGAGGGATCTTATCATTATTATTGTGTTCTTAGCAGTTTCCTCCCTCTGGTCACGCACCTCCTACGGGGTGATTGGTACTTATTGGGCCTCCAATTCTGCTATCCTGGCTTGAATCTACTAGATGGTATCAGTGAGATTCACTACTTGAGCCTAGACCGACTCATGTTCCTCTTGTGCCAAGCTTGGCACAAATTGATATGCTTTACTCACTACCTCTTTTACCATGGCCCACTCTGTGAGAAATTGCTCCTTTTCTCTTTATAGCTGGGATTTTTCCTCTTGGAGCATTGCCTGAAATGCTTCTCTCTCACTTTCATAGGTGGATACATTGTACCACGCTACTCGTAATTGTTCCAAGGATTCATCTTTCTCTTGTTTCAAGGATTTTGTAGCCTTCTCTTTCTCTTCCTGAACTTTCTGAAGTCAAGCTTCTATCGCATCCACAAGTCTTCTCAATTGGGATGGTTCATCCCCCAATTCTGCAATCTGTGATGAGGGGGGCGCAGTAGGTATTGTGTGGACCAAACAAATAGCTTGATGTACTTCCTTCAATTATGTCTCGACCCTTTCATATATATCTTCCTTCTTATCTCCATATCTCTGCAAGATATCCTAGGAAGCATCCTCCATAGCTCCATGAACCAAATTGATATCGTCCTCTGTGAGCGTGGCCTCTAACTGGAACTTATTAGCGCACGTATTCTTCCTAGATAAAGGTTTCTTCAGAGAAACATTCCTCTTCTATGGTGTGAATGTTCCAGTATGGGGGTATTCCAGTGGTGTAGCTTCACATCCTCCTTTATTTTCTCCTTCATCCCCTCCTCCACATCCTTCTGCTTCATCTTCTCCTCCTCCTCCGAGTGATCCAGACCTGTTATATTCAGAAGCATTGTCCTCTTCATCAGTCTCTATATCCTGGAATTCCTCCTGATTTTTATTCTTCTTCATCCCACTGGGTTGTCCGACATGATCGACTCAAGTGACTATGGGGCTTCCTATGGTGTTAGTGTCAGAGAGTTCTTCATCAGTGACAGGTACAAGAAATTCCTCTGACCACTCCTTTGTAATATGCTCCATGTCTTCATTTTTTATCTTGTAGTATGACTGTAACTCTTCCTGGTTCTCATCTCGACGTGCAATGATGTAGATTAAATGTGGATCTACGTGGAACTTTTCTATTGGTCAGTACTGGTGTAGGGTGCATGGTGTCATGCATGGAAATGATTCAATGGAAACCTTCAATTTCTAATAGTATGCATTAAACATGGCATTGGACTGCCACTGATTCATCATGTTGTTGGTGTACCACAAGGTGGAAAACCTAGTAGCCAACGGCTCCAAGAGTTTGATCTCTAGGAAGTTGGCTCCTTTAAGAATTTTCCAAGTGAAAAATGCAATCAAAATGATCAGCCAACTGTAGTGGAATTCATATCCCAAATCCCAGGCTTCGTGGAAATCTTTCTCTATCTCATTGACGAGGTAACTCGCCCAGTTCATCTGCATGCCCTCCACACATTTTCCTACAAGGTCCACCATGAACCCGGTGACCTGTGTGGGGTGGTTCTTCCTTACGATCTTTCCAGCTATGAGTTGGAAAGTGAGGCGCACTGTGCCATCCTATATAGAGGCTACCTTGTAACCTCACTTTCCTTTTTAGACTTCTTCGTAAGCTTCCTTTATGCACTATGCCAGGGAGTGGTGTGAGGCCTTCCTTGGATAAAACTATTGAGGGTCAAGTCCCTTCATGCTTAAGGCTATGATCTGGTGGATCAACATCAGATCCACGGTAATTCTTCTGTTGAGCCATAGGAATCCTCCATGATAGCACGACATCGGGAGTTTAACGCAAGCGTTAACCTCCTAGTGGCGACCAAAATGGGGAATCTTCATCACATTTAGCACGGTGGATTCCCTTAATCCATGGGTAGGAGACGAGGCAAGGCTTCTTCCCAGATGAATTCTTCAAGTAGCAGTGGGGTGCTAGCATAGCATAGTTCTTTCTGTCTCCTAAATTGAAGTCGTTGTTATTCAATAGAGGGATTTTTCCTAACTGATTCTCGACTATGTGTATTCCTTTCATAATGTACGCAGTGAATACAATGTACTCAAAATCTTATGGGATGTTGTCATGGTTAACTGTTCCATCCAAAGGTGGGATATAATCTAGTAGGATTGAAGAGATCTTCCTCGCATTATCCAGATCATTGCGATGCTTAATTCACTTCTCAGTCTTGGGGTTGACACGGACATAACAATTTCCATTCGAAGGGGAAGCATGTAGTCCCCTAGTCGACGATGCTTGGACACCTTCAGATAATGGTTTGTTAGACATTAGCTTCTTAAGGACCTCCTCGATAGACTTCTCTAATTCACTATGTTCTCCCTACATTCTAACTTTTAAAGAGACATGTTGGGGTAGGTGAACAAATAAGAGGGGTAGACAAACAGACAGTGAGGTCTAGTTTCTGAGAATGCAGCTCGATACACAAACAATTCTCTTCTTGTCTTAGTTAATCACGAGTAATAAAAATTGATCCTGGCACAATGACCGACAATTTAAATAAGCGGGGCAAGGATACTTTTAGGGGCTAAATTTCTCTCATGGGCTAATTTTCCATGGTTTTTCCAAAAACAAGATTCGTTATTTTAAAAATGATTCGCCCAAATTCTATAGGATAAAATTATTTTACCTTAAAAATCGCCCAAATTTTATGGAAACTATATAAAATCCTTAGAAATTTGAATATTTTTACAAAAATATCGCCAATCATTTATAGTTGGCATATGAAGGATTAGTAAGATTCGCCAAGGTTTATACATTTTGAAATAAATTTCCATCCTTAAAATAATCCCTGAAGCGGGGCCTCATAATAATTCTTCCAACGGCCAGGAATGCTTCCATCAATGTGAATATGTCCATTATGGTGTAGTCTCAATGTCCAAAAGAGGTCCATCTACCCATAAATGTGTTTTCTAACCATTTCAGAGCATCTTTCTAACAGTCAGGGCGCCTCCAACGGTCTTATAGCTTCACCAGGGAGAAGTCCCATTCTGCATGGTCCCACCGCTCCAACGAGGTTCAAATCCTTTTAACCTACCTCCTGCGAGGTTCGAGTCCGCGAATTCTTCCATCTGTTCTCTGTAACTTCTTGTAGCTTTTCCAACTTAGATTTATTTTTATTGAGCCTCCTTTCCTTATTACCTATAATTTGAGTCTCTCTATCTGTTTCTGGAATCCTCTTTCCATTTTTATTCTTATCTTCCCCTAGTGTAGTGACTTCACACTGTTGATCTGCCCTAAAAGAGTCTGAAGTTAATATCCCCTTCCTTAACACTTCCTGGGTGGATATACTTCTTTCTTGAATGGATAGGTCCTTCAAACCTTATTTCATTCTTTCAACCTTGACAACCAGTTATCTTTCCTTCTATACCTCCTGTGTTGTTACTTTGTTATGTTGCTTCGACTTATCCTCTCGTTCTTCTATTAGTCGATCTATTTTTCTAGCTATGAAATCCCTTAGTTCTTGATTTTTCTTTTTTGTAGCTTCTTCCACTGCCTTCCTTCTGATCTGATCCTTCTCAATCCAATTCTTACCTATCAAAAGTGGGAAAGGGGCGTTTTTCTCAACAAACTTAATGACCTGAAATTCCTCTTCAGTTGATATTCCATGCATAATAATAGGTACATTAGTAACTCTTCCACATAAGGTTATCATCTTTCCCTTAAACAAGCCTATCCTTCCTAACAAAGGTACCATAGTAGGCTTTCCCAAAATTTTCCAAGTTTCTTCTGTCATAATATTCACTTGTGTTTCTTCATCCAAGACATAGTCTATGTCGAAGTCTTGTATTCTTGTACTTATGCATTTTTTTACTTTCAGGATCTCTGGTAAAATGACATTTTTGTGAACATCCATTGTTTCTTTCAACTGTAATAATGTAGTCTAAGATTCCTCTGATTCTTTCTCTTTATGATTCTCTAACATGTCCTTAGTCTCTTGACTTCCTTCATAGTTTTCTTATCTCATGTTCATCCTTTCAACTTTAGCAATCATCCTTGGACAATCCTCAACCTCATGACCAACAATCTTACAACAAAGACAAATAGGACCTGCGCCAGGGCATTCCTTAGAAATATGTCTCGGTCTTCTTCAATTATAGCACAATGTCAATCCTCTTTTTATTTTAAATGTTCCCCAACCTCTTCTATACTGCGTACTAGGATCACAGTGTTGGACATACAATCTGCAAAAATTTCTTCTAGGTTTCTGCATCCACTTATTAGTCCAAAAATTATTTCTATGCATAAGAATAACTAATCTTTCTTCATTTCCATTAAATTTACTCAAATCATGTCTCTATTTCAACTACGCCCTAGCCTTCAGACTAGTACAAAACCTATTAAACATACTTAAATTCGTGCTTTCAAAAAAAAACTTTTCACTTATATTTTTCTTGCCAAAGTACAAAGCTTTACATGTTTTTAGATCTTACCTCTTTTCTTCAGATTGGATTTCTTTCTTAGCACAAAGCTTCCCAAGTCAAGTAGAGTACTACGCACTTTAGCAACATATCTATGCAAATATCTTCTCTTTTCTTTACTTTAGTTCCCAGCAATCACAGTTTCAGGTCCTAGCAACGGAACCATTTGTTGGCACATGGACAGACCTAGGGTTCAACACTTAACAACGCACCAACCAAACCTTGACTACCGACCCTTTTAGTGACACATGTGAAGTAGGTGAAGTCTCACCCGAGGTGGAAGCAGGGGGGGTTACAGGATGCATGTGTCTGTAACCAAGCTAGGACACAAATATGTGATAATAATACTTCGCAGGGTATTCTATTAACACTTAGAAGATGACGTGTGTTACTTTCCTAGTCTTATTAACATCGCAAAACATACCCAAGAATAGATTGGCGTAGTAACAATAAATGATTATATATTCTGAGCACTTAACACTGAGTTAGATCTAACATTCATTTATCCTTAACACAAGAAAAGCACTAAGAAACAATAGATTTATCTATCATACATAATAATCAAAGCACTGAGCAGATTCATAACATAAACAATACAACACAAAGCAAACCAAAGACACAAGATATACTTGGTTCACCCTAGTGTGGGGCTATGCCCACCAATTTCCTCGCACTCTTTATTATACGTATGAATCTTACATTCATTCACTCCCGTGCACCAAGCCACATAGCCAAGCTTCTCATAAGACAGGAGATCTGCGCACTGAGCACCAGCTCCTCCTTCCAAAACTAGGTCAAGGCACAGATATAATTCTCTATCAAGCACAGATCCTTACTCACATAGATTTCTTGGCACAAAGTCATTCAAGCTACTTGCACTTAGCTCCACAAACTACTCAAAAATATTCTCAAAACAACACTACTTCTACCATACATTCTTCTTTTATTTATACTTTTGCAAACCCTTACAATAGGGCCAAACATGGGAAAACCCCATGGGATGACATCCCATAACCCATTACGAAAACCCTAAATAACCCCTTACAAAGCTCGCAAAATCAATGAGAACCACAATCTCAGCTCCGCCTGGGCATTCCTTTCTTGACCAATGTGTCGAAGTCCAAAAGTGGTCCAAATCTGACGAAGGTTTCCTCAAAACTTGGTCGAGGGCCAACAATGAGAAAAGGAGAAGTGATACCCTCCATTTATACTTCTATGAACCCCTTCTATATCTTTCCTCTTTTTAACCAAATCCAGATGAAGATTAAATTCACTTTACAACACTTTTTAAGCCCTCTTTTAATACCAGAAAGTTATTAATTAGCTTCTAAGACATTCCCGAATGTCGGAAATCCCTTTCTCATCATTCCAACCTTTATATTTTTTTGTCGTGGTTCCAACGAGATATTACACTCATGCATCGCTTCAAACAATATGGTCCCAATAAAACGTTTGTTAGGACCCATAAATGTCCCGTTTTCACTATATATTTTTCTCATTCAACCTTATCATTTCTATGCTAAAATACCTAATATAATGTTTTCTAAGACCTTTTCCCAAGGTATGAATCATTGATCTTGCTTTTGTATTCTTATTTTCTTAACATGTTTGATTGGTAGCGTTTCTCATATTTTACCCATGAATGTTTGACTAATGATCAAAATGTGTATATTAAAGAAAAACAACCAATTCTTGAAGAAAGATCATTATTGTTACACCAGTTGTTATAGTTGTGCGCCAGTTCTGCATATTGTTACACGACTACAACAATTGTGCACCTTTCTTGGAATTTGTTACACCTACTGTAACAGATTCCCACTGATCCTGGAAGCTGGTATATCATTCAAATCCGTATCCTGAAGACCGATACTCAAGGTTGTTACACGTTTTGGCTCACAATTGGCTCGAGCTGGTGATTAAGATCATTTCCAGATTTTGTGATGATGACAAATCTTTTCTATCATATGAACAGCTTGAGAATCTTCGATTCTCAAGGCTGTTCTGATTCTGTTTCAATTGAATGTCTCTGTCCTTAAATAACATATCTTTAGGGAGTAGAGATTAGTTGTGGAATAGGGAGTGAAGTGAAGCATTTTGTATCTGAAGAAGTGATTTGAGTTTCTCCAACCTACTGTAGTCTTTTCGAGTGGATTCAGTGAGAAGGAAAGGGCCCACCTTCCTCACAAACTCCCCTTTGTTGTGAGTTTTAGATTAACTGCTTTGATTATTTATAGTTGTGTGATTTATCTGTTTATGCATTTCTAGAATACATTTGTTGTTATAGTTTAGTCTCTTTCTATTAATGTGCATCAGTGCATCTCATGAGAGTTAGAATCAATTGTTGTATACTGCTAGAGAATTTCTTTGAAAGTTAATTCCTTTTCTGCATTAGATTAAATCTTTGTTTTCAAGCAAAAGTAAATAAAAGTGTGAATTCCCTTTTTGCAATTAAGTAGACTTCCTTTAAGAAATTAGCACAAAACTTCCTTCTGCAAGAGCAATATAGAAAATTAGAATAGATTAGATAATCTGGGATTCTTATACACTCATCAAATTCTACTCCTGGAAATTAGATTTCAATTATGCAAGTGTGATTTCAATTATGCAAGTGTGACTTCAATTATGCAACAATATATTAGAACTTCAGTTGTGTCAGCAACTTGTGTTAGTGTTCATATTTTCAATTCTGTTTCTTTTGGTGTTAATTTACCTTACTACAATTTTATTAGTGTTTTCTTTCATAATCTAGCATAGACTATGCACAATTATCTTACAATAAAAAAACTTCCCTGGGTTTGACAATTCGTATTGAACACCTTAATTATCTATTTATTTAGACAATTAAAGTGCACAACATTTTGGTGTCGTTGCCGGGGAAGATAATTATATATTCTTGTAAGCACATTAGTTTTATTTTCTTAGGAATGAGTAGTCTGCATGAATCGAGGAACAAGAGGATGTATCCCCAAAACTACTAACCCTACCGGTGCCAGAGGACATGGTGGAAGGAGTCCTGCACTAGGAAGGCCAACCTTTGTTGATGAGATTATAGCCAGAGAAGATTCTTCTTCGGGATCTATCTTTTGCCCTTCAAAATTTCCAAAAAAACATATTCCTCAGTCATTAGAACTACCCCATTTTGAAACATCGTTTTCATCAGGGGTTGAAGCTGAAGATTTGTCACCAACAAGTCAGCACGCAACACTGGAGAATATTGAATATCAAGCAAGTGTAGCTCGGAACAAGGAAAATCCAGAAGAAACTGAAGATATTTTTTGGATCAAGGGATAGATAGTCACTAAAGAGGAGTGGGACACTTTCCGTATTGATTGTTTAAGGAGAGAAAGTGCAAGTATGGAAAATCAAAGAGATAATGAAGAATAGCTCTACCGTGAGGATACAATGAACAATGAAGATTAGGTAAATGATGAAAATACTATCTCTACCCCGGTCTTTCCTATTACTAATATTCCCACACGGGGGATAGCTCCTATGAATAACATACCTCTCTCAGCCCTCCCAAATTTCCATGGATTATCTACTGAGGATCCAGATGAGTTTATGTTTGAATTTGATATTATGTGTAGAATATATGACTACACTACCACTGTGCAGAAGCTTAAATTATTTCCATCTACATTGAAGGGTAACCCGTTAAGATGGTTCATGAGCCTTGGAGGAGAGAATATTTCAGCAAGGGGACAAACGAGGCAACATTTCCTGACCAAGTACCAAGACTACTGCCGAACGAGGGAACAAAGATTGGAATTGTTAAATATGCCTCAGAAGGAGGATGAGACCCTTGAAGATTTTGTGGAGCGACTCCAGTATAATCTACAAAGGTATGGACATCTGGATGTGAGTAAGGACATTCTGAAAACTATTTTTCTAAAAGGAGTTAGAGATGATTGTTTAGATATGTTGAATATGCTTGGAAAGGGACATATATCTAAGGAATCCTATGAAGACATTGTAAATCTTTGTAAGAGATGCTCTCGAGGATCTACAAGGAATAATTCAGCTACCAGGGATACCACTTTTTCAAGGGTACAGAAATCAGCCAATGGAGGGGCAACAAGAGAAGAAATAGGTAATTTATTAGAAGATTTCAAAACAGAAATGATTAACTCTTTTTCTTCACAAATTGACACTCTACAGGTCAAACAGAAACAAGCAGAATGAGATCTGGCATTGTCCATTTTCTGTTCGAAATGCAGAAACAAACATCCACTAAGGGAGTACCCACTGAACAATGTTTAAGTATGTCTTATTTGTCAATTAGATCATGCTACTGACCAATGTCCCTCCCTACTAGGTGTAAAAGCATCAATGCAGGTGACTAATGAGGAAGCGGAGGTTGTCTATCTAATAACACAGAGAAGACAATGGCGGCCATGAGTTCAAGGTACAAACCCTCAATTCTCTCCTGCGGCACTTATTTATTGGAATAATGTGAACAATCAGCTTCAATATGGCTAGATGAATGCCCCCCCTCCAAATCAGATGCCACCTCCTTATCAGTATCCCAATACATGGGTAACTATGCCCCAACAACAAAATCATCCTGATAAATGGAACCTGTTATCACTCCAAGGAACTCCTTAGGGTTGTAGGCTAAGGATGCTTGGTAACTTAGAAATAATGGTTTTATGTGTTTGGGACAATGGGGTCTTTAATAATTCATGTAAGAAACAACTCATCACACATCTAAAGATACAGTTCTTTCAGGATACAAATATCAGATCAAATAATTGAAAGAGAGGATGGAGAACACTATTCTTGATTTGCCAATACAAGGGAATGTAGGGCTTAATACAAGACAGAGAGAAATCCTTTAATTTCAAGTCTATGAGCTCAATAAAGAGATAACAGTCTTTATGAACTAAAATAAAATGAAAGCAAAGTACAAAAAATGAAAGATGGATAACTCTAATATTGCAAATGAAAGGAAACTGAACTCTATTTTTGCAAAAAGAGTCTATACAGTGGCATCAAATATCTCCCAGTTTGAACCCTTGTTTCATATCAAAAATAGGCATTTATAGCCTCTTACAAACAGTTTTACAGATCCTAAAAACATGGATCTGTATTTAATAAAAGCAATTCAAATCTAACTCAACAACTTGAAAATAAAGTCTTAACAACTAAACTTAGAACTCAAACTGTCTTCAATCTCAAAAATTCGCCATTTGCATCCTTCATCTCCTGGAATCTTCGATGTGATGCAATGTGGCAAAACACCTGTCTTGACAGTTCGATTTCTCCAACGTTCATGGTCGATATTTGAGGAAGTTTGTTTTACATGTGGTTTCCAAAATTTCCTCAAATCTCTGATGTCGAATCCTTTGCAAGAAATTTTCATTCCCTTGATACTCTGGAACTCCTCCATAACCTGTGATAAGTGACCTGTTCTGCCTCGGGCTTCCAAAAATGCTTTCCTAGCTTTCAACAGCTAACTCGTTTTATATTTCGTCGGTTAGCTGGTGAAAGCGCTGCCTTTCACCAGCTAACGGGTCATAAAATATCACTTTGCGCTGGTGAAATCCCTGACTATGCCAAAAACGAGTTTTCACCTTCAAAATTTGTGATTTCATTGAAATTTAGTGTGTCTCTGATTTCTCACCTTGCATATTAACAGCGACTTGAGCAAGAACCTTCAGATATGGATGGGATTTTTGCCTTCGTTTTTGTTTCAATATTCTTATCTACCTTTTAAGGCATTTGGCAAGCCACCACAGACTATTGTACTCTTTGGTGAGTTTCTACTTTCTTTTCTTCTCTTTAACACTTTCCCGTGCCAATCTCTCAAACGTAACATTGGTTTTAGCGAAGTTATCAGACAACTTCTTATACCTTTCTTTGATTACCCGTTCCAAAACCTCTTGCTGAGTGATTACCTCTTTCAGATGCTTGATATTCTAAGATTTCTTTGACTTAGAACATTTTTATGTTTCTCCTTCCTCTGTATGAGTGAAGGTCTCATAGTTTTGTGCAAACTCAGTTGACTGCTCAGGACTCTTGGTGAGAGGGCATTGATCTTGTTGTTTTGATTCTGAGTCTGTATAGGGCAAGTTTAAAATGTTGGTCCTCTTCTCTATTGTCTTCTCTATGGGTTGTTCTGTGGTGGTCTCAAAGATTAACCTTTTCTTCAACCTGTGGGGCTTCACTCCAGAGATTCTGTCTTCTGGAGGTTCTGGCAGGGTCCTCCTCTTCCTTGAACTACTTTGAGGAGTCAACTGTTTCTTTGAACCTTTCCCCTGTTCATTTGCAGGCTGAGTCTTTGTTTCAAAACCCTCCCAGAATAGAAAATGTTTCCATATCCTTCCCTGTTGTTTTAATTCCTCCAGAATGATTAATTTAATGAGGCCAAAGTGGCACAGAGTATTTTTCATGCTTAGGGGTTGAGCCCTGATTTTCTTGCAGACCTTAGTTAAACTCTTATGTAAGAAAAAAGGCAAATTGAGGAGAGTCTTGCCTGTGAAATGGTCCAGGAGCTTAGAATGGTACATCATGAGTTTGTCATACCTGCCCTCTGAGGTAATGTAGATTTGTATGCCCTTGAAAATCTCCTGCCACTCCTCTTCTAGATAGGAAACCGGTATGCCCTTCTTCCATGTGTTGTGCTTGAATTCCTCCTTTAAATAAGCTCTGGAACTCAAGTTTTTGGTGGAAGTGGTTTTAAACCAACTCTGGCCTGATCTTTCTAGGCTAGATGCTACAGTAATGGCAGCTTCATCTACTATGATTTACAAGGACCCAACATGAGCCTTATTCCCATCGAAAGTTCTGGAAAAAGCTTCTGTTGTCGACTGGTGGCAACCATTTTGCAACCTCTCAACGAATTCAATACACCCTGCGTTTGAAAAATGTTTCTGGACTTCGGGATGTGTTTGTAAAAAAGATAGGTTGTCCATATCCTTTCTGAGAAGAGAACCACTTCATCTCCTCGCCATTCTGTAGATTGAAAACCCCAACAATTTTGTATGTCAACCCCTGCAACTGTTGTTCGAGCCGAGGTTTTGCGTTGTTGAAAGCACTCAGGAGTCGGCTCTATTTTCTAACATTTGAAATTCTAACAAACCTTCGTGAACAATGTGTGATATGGAAACAATGATCTGATTTGATGTTGTCAGCCCAGCAGTACAGCCTCTGTACCTGAGTTGTTGAATTCAAAATTACCATTTTCGGTGCCATGAGTGTGCAGCATGCGTCACTGAACCAGATCTGCATCGTAATCCTATTTTGAAGTGAAAAACTGAGTCTCCATCATTACCCACTTTCATCAGCGCGTGATTTGGATTTGCATGGCGTGGGATGATCGTATCATCATTAGCTTTTAGAAACATGGATATCACGCACGTGATTCCTGCTTTCTCTAGCCAACGGCCCGTGGAAAACGCCCCTTAGCTGTTGATACTTACCATTTTCACTAGCACATGATCTCGTCGAAAACCCCCTTTAGTTGTTGAAAGTCTTCACTTTCATCAGCGCATGACCCCGTAAGAACTGATCCATAGCTGTGGAAAGTCTTCACTTTCACCAGCGCACAACCCGCGACAATGCTTCTTTGAATATTTTGAAATTCAACACTTTCACCAGCGCACAGACCTATGAGAGACGCTCCTTAGCTGTTGAAAGTCGCCACTTTCACCAGCTAACACTCATCTTTGGACACACGTTAGTTTTTGAAAGCAAATTATGAAAATTTTGAAAAGAAGACTTTTATGGGTCATCTTATTTCTAAGATAAAAATCAAAACCTAAGTTTTGCAGCTAGAAAAACTCAAAAATGAATTGAGAAAACTACCAATAGCCATGCTATCCACCACAAAATCTGAATAAAAGGACGGGTTCATTTTGGGCGATAACATTTGGCTCCAACAAGGCAAACTTCAGTTTGGAATCCCAACCTCTGGCATTTTGTTCAAGCAGCTTCTTTATGATTATGACTAAACTCTTGTTGGATGACTCAGCTAAGCCATTCCCTTGCAGATAGTAAGCTATGGAATGTACCAGCTGAATTCCCAGCTCTTCACACAGTTTCACCAAGTGTTTATCTTTGAATGCAGCAGCATTATCAGTGACCAATCTCTTGGGACAACCAAATCTGGCAAATATGTTTTCTTTTAGAAAATTTATGATGACAGTATGATTGGCGTTCCGGGTGGGAATAGCCTCAATCCACTTTGTAAAGTAATCGGTGGCAACCAGGATCCATCGGTGTTGACCACTAGAAGGCGGATGAATTTCACCTATGAATTCCAAGCCCCACTGCTGGAAAGGCCTTGTGACCACTATAGGTTTGAGGGGAAGAGACTTCAGTTGTTGTTTACCTTCAAATCTCTGACATTTGTCACATGTTTTCACAAACTCATATACATCTGAAAATAAGGATGGCCAGTAATAACCAGATCTTAAGATTTTGAGTGCTATGGTTTTCCAATAGTGATGTCCCCCGCATTCACTATTATGAAATTCAATCATGACCTTAGCTGTCTCCTCTTGGTTTACACATCTCAACAATAAACCTATGGGATTTTTCCAGAACAACAAGTTGTCATTGATGCAGAAATTTATAGCTTTGAGCTTCAAAGCCCTTCTTTGAGTCTTTTTCAAATATGATGGGACTGATAAAGTTTGCAGAAACTAAATAATATGACTGTACCATTTTCAATCAACTAAATGAGCTGATACCTTCATTTCCTCACCTTCTTTGTTCTTTGAAGATAGAACATTTTCTGCATCAATACTCATCAGATTTATTTCAAGCAGCCTGCAATTTTCCTCTGCCAAGAGTTTGGCAAGGCCCTGACCTCTCACTAATTTTGTTGGTTTGATTTCAACATTGAATTCAATCAACCTTGCTATACACTTACTCCTTTTTCCATCAATGTCGGGTTGGACAAGAACATCTTTAACTGAACTGGAGGGGACAAAAGCTATTACCTTTGCCTGAAGAATGTAGACCCTGAAAGCTTTCAGCGACTTGAAAAGTGCTTATGCTTGTTTCTCCAACAATTCATACTTTACCTCTATGTCCCTCAAGACCTTACTGAAGAAGGCAACCAACTGCTCCTGATCATCGGCATTTTTTTGCAAGAGTACTGCTACGATTGTATCACTGGAAGAAAATGAAAAAATGTAAAATACCTTGGAGAAATCGGGGCTGATCAAAACAGGGGTTGTTGTGATGGCTTCCTTGATGGCATTGAATGAATGTCTAGCTCCTTCAGTCCATTTTACCTCAGAGTCCTTTCTCAACATAGCAGTGATATGCTTCGTGAGTTCAGCGAAATTTACTATAAACCTTCTGACAAAGTTAATAGTCCCAAGGAAAGACTGAATGTCTTTCTTTGATCTAGGAAGAGACAGATTTTTAATTGCTTCTACCCTCTTTGGGTCAATCTTAACCCCATCAGCTGAAAMAATATGCCCAAGTARTTTYCCCTCCTTAAGTGMAAAAWTTGATTTTTTCRGATTAAGAGAGATGCCATACCTTCGACATTTCAGAAATGTCCTTCTTAAGTGTTGCAAATGAAGTTCGTGGCTGCTTGAGAAAACAGTGATATCATCAAGATAAATCAGGACAAATTTATCTTTCTCTCCAACAAAATCAATGTCCATTGCCCTTTGGAATGTCGCTCCTGCATTCATCAATCCAAAGGGCATCTTCTCGTACATAAACGTACCCCATGGGGTGGTAAAAGCAGTCTTTTCCTTATCTTCCGGATGGACAGAAATCTGGTTGTATCCGGAAAACCCATCAATAAAAGACATCACCTTTGATCCTGACACCTTTTGTAGAATATGCTCCATTTTGGGCAGTGGGTAATTGTCCTTCCTAGAGCACTTATTCATATTTCTGAAGTCGATGCAGAGTCTGATCTCCCCATTCCTCTTCCTGACCGATACAAGATTCGCAATCCATTCTGAATACCTGAGGGGAATGATGATGCAGACATCCAATAGTTTTTTAATTTCCCTTCCCATTGTAGGCAGCAACAAAGGGTTGAAGGATCTAGGTTTTTGTCTGAATGGTTTGGTGTCTTTATTCAAGGGAATCTTATGCTAAATCACTTCTGTGTCAAAAGTCTTCAAGTCATCATACTGCCAGGCAAAGATGTCTGCAAATTCCTTTAGCAGCTCTCCATAATCAACCCTTTGTTTTTCAGTCAAATGTGATGCTAAGTTAACATGTTTAGGATCTTGCTCACTAGCCACATTATACTACAAAACATCTTAATCTTTTTCCCCACTTTGCAATTTGACAGCCACATCATTGTTATCGAACAGCCTTTCCAACGGGACCAAACCTTTAGGAATTCTGTTGGTGGACAGCTGAACTATTTCATGTGCTGTGATTTTGCTTTTGAACTTTGGCTCCTCCATTTCATTGTCCTGTTCATTCTCCTTATCAATCTACAAATCTGCAAACTCATCTATAACTGCAAGGAATCTAGTGATTTCAACATCGTCTTCAAAGACCTTCCAAAATTTTACATTATCAGGGAGAGAGGGCCTATATTTAACTTGAATTTCGTAAGTTAATTTATGAGGCAGAGGGGGTATGAATGCACAAGCGGACACAACCAATGAATCATCCAATTCATTCATTGCTCTAGGTACATATGTAATTTTAAAATCTGCAAAATCATGAATTTCTTTCAACACTTCATCTCTGTAGGCCTCCAGCCTGACATGCTTTGCTTGAAAGGACTTATTCACCTGTTGGATGATCAAATCTGCATCTCCAAACACCTGCAATTTTTTAATGTTTCTCTCTTTGGCTGCATTCAGCCCCAAAACTAGTGCCTCATACTCAGAAATGTTATTAGTCACTTTAAAATCAAGTTTAAAGGACAAATGAGAAGTTTTCTTAGAGGGAGAAATGAATACCACTCCTGCTCTAGCTGACTCCCTAGTGCAAACACCGTCAAAGAACATGGTCCATAGATCATCTTCTACTGTTTATGTGGGCTGAACTGTGATCTGATCTGTGGGCTTTCTGAGTAGCAATGTATCAGGCAATGAATCATCAATTTGCAAAATACAAGATCCCATACCTGTGTCAACCGAATAGATAGGATGATTGGATGGATTTTTCTCGTCACTGATTACATATGCCAACTGAGATTCCCTGTAAAGCCTTTTGTTCACCCCTCCGAAAACAGGGATAGTAGCGTAGGAGAGATCCATTTGAAGAGTACCACCTAGTCTCTTCATCCATGATCTTGATAGTAGACATCCAAATTTAGGAGGTATGTCAGCCACCACTATATCCATCACCATTGTCTTCATTGATACTTGGGTCAAGGTTACAGCCAAATCCTTAATCATCCCAAGACATTTGACTTTTCAAGAATCAAAGGAGAAAAGGTCATGATAAGACTTGGTGATCTCCATCCCAAGCTCATCCATGACAGCCTTTGGCATCAAATTGTGCAAAGCACCGAAGTCCAACAAACAATTATGCAGTGTTTTCTCATGAATATTTAAAGAGATGTAAAAGGGAGGACAACTTTCATCTTTGTCTTCTACCATTTGGCCCAAAGTAATGGTTGGCTTATCATCATATATGTTGACGATATCAATAGAAAGGGATACATATTGGGGATCTAGAGTTTTGAGGATATCCTTTTTAAACATCTCATTTTTCATCAGCTCAACTAGAGGAATAAGAATCTTAATTTTTTGTATTTCACCCTCAAAATTAAAAGAATATGGAACCTTATTAGCATATTTATCAGAAACCTTTACCTGATTTGAAGGGGCTTCGTGATTCTTTTGTTGTTCAATAGGAGGCTGGTTGTTTGGAGTTTTATGCTTGACAGGAGCAACGGTCTTCTTGGGAGGAGATGATGCTTTCACCTTTGAAGGATTTGCTTGTTGATCTTCTGATGTCTGATCCTTTTGCTTAGCAGGGGAAGCAGTCTTTTAGGGAGAGGCTGGTGCATCTTGTTGAGCAACATTAGATTTGGATCGGAGGTTATATCTATTTTTATCTTCTATTGTGAAAATGCCATCACCAAGAAGATCATCTTCTGTCTGTTCAGTCATCAATGATTCCTCATAGTCATGTTGTGTTAGATAATATTTCCCTGTCTCTTCTCCAACACAATGAATGTCACCTTCTCCATATTCTTGGTCTTCACCATTTTCTTCGTCCATGACAACATTTTGAAGAGGGACTTTTATCCTCTAATCTTCAGTAGAATTTATTTCCCTTTGCAAGATCTGAGTTGGCTGATTATTTCTTCTGAAGTTATTTGGATTTTGATTCGGATTTCTGCATGCAGAGTCATAAGTGGCTCTTCCCTTCACAGGTTGTTTATTTTCGATCTTGAGCTTAGATATATCAGAGGTTAGAGACTCTAGCATCTTGGCCATTTTATCAAGTTTTGGATCAGCATTTGATGAAGATGAAGCCTCACTTTTTGGTCTTCTCCTGTCAGAATCTCCTTTCTGCTTCTGAGAAGCTAGAATGTTTGATTCCACCTCAAGGGCAGCATCTTTCATGAGAGATAAAGTGGGTGACCTCCTTTCTCTCAACAGTAAACAGAAATCTGAATCAAAAGCATCAGAATATGTGATCTTGGCAGAGGCATATGATGGTTTTATCTCAGCCGATATTTTTCCATACATCCGATTAAACCTCTTAGTGAAGTCAGAAACTGACTCACTACTTAGTTTTCTCAAGTTTCTGAATTCTGTGATGTAGTAAACAAAATCTCTTCTGTCACCCCAATGTTTCAGAAATGTCTCATCTAACTGTTCGATTCCGGTAATGGAACCAACAAGGATTTATTTAAACCATTTCCTAGCATGGCCATCTAGGCTTTGGACAAAGAATCGTGTCCAAACATATTCTTGTTCAATATTAAGGTTCTCTACATAACTGTAAAAAGCCTCAATGTGTTCTTCAGCAGACACATCGCCTTCGCCTGTGAATTTAGGCATATATTTCTGATAGTCTCCCATTGGCATGACCGCTACTGGGTTTGGAAATATGAGTGGTGCATACCTAGCAGCTAGGATTTGTTGCATCTTAGTCAAAGGAGGTGGTGCAACCATGACTATCAGAGGTGGGGAAAATGATAGTTTCTTATTCAAATCTTCAACACTAGAGGAATGAGAAAGAGGTGAATCTTCTAAAGGGAAAGAGGTCTGATAAGAGGCTCTGTAAATATTTACAAGCTGCCCAGCTAAATTTTCTTCACCCTTAGCAGATAGCTCTTGGAGGAGATGTTCAACAGCAAGGAGGCTAGTATAAATGTTCAAGTGGTCTTCTTGTTGCTGAGAATGGAAAGACTCAAGGGAAGAAGAGTTGTGGCTTCTTTCTAAAGTCTTAGATGTTTTTCAATCAAATTATAGTCTATCAATTTATCATCACTAGGATTTTTCTGTTGATCAAAAAGAGTTTGTTCTTCTACAGTATTTACAGCTATTTTTTCATCAGCGTTCTCTGAAAAGAACTCAAATTTTTCTGTAGTAGATTTTCCAGAACTGAAAAGAGGATTACCTTTTGTATTGGAAGTTTGACCTTGAATAGTCTTTCCCTTCCCGAGAATTGATTCTGGATTGGACACTGGTGTGATCGGTGATTCTTAAGGATTCTCCCTAGTACTGATCCTCTCAGGAGCCAGGATGAACTTGTGGAGTCGCCAGATAGATGATTACAACCAACTGAAAGTGTCTAATCTTTGTCTATCATCAAATATCAGCTCTGTTTCGTATCCCAGGAAAGCAAACCTTGAATTCCGTCTCCCCGACAACGGTGCCAATTTGTTATCACTCCAAGGAACTCCTTAGGGTTGTAGGCTAAGGATGCTTGGTAACTTATAAATAATGGTTTTATGTGTTTGGGACAATGGGGTCTTTAATAATTCATGTAAGAAACAACTCATTACACATCTAAAGATACAGTGCTTTCAGGATACAAATATCAGATCAAATAATTGAAAGAGAGGATGGAGAACATTATTCTTGATTTGCCAATACAAGGGAATGTAGGGATTAATACAATACGGAGAGAAATCCTTTAATTTCAAGTCTATGAGCTCAATAAAGAGATAACAGTCTTTATGAACTAAAATAAACTGAAAGCAAAGTACAGAAAATGAAAGATGGATAACTCTGATATTGCAAATGAAAGGAAAATGAACTTTATTTTTGCAAAAAGAGTCTATACAGTGGCATCAAATATCTCCCAGTTTGAACCCTTGTTTCATATCAAAAATAGGCATGTATAGCCTCTTACAAACAGTTTTACAGATCCTAAAAACATGGATCTGTATTTAATAAAAGCAATTCAAATCTAACTCAACAACTTGAAAATAAAGTCTTAACAACTAAACTTAGAACTCGAACTATCTTCAATCTCAAAAATTCGCCATCTGCATCCTTCAGCTCCTGGAATCTTTGATGTGATGCAATGTGGCAAAACACCTGTCTTGACAGTTGGATTTCTCCAACGTTCATGGTCGATATTTGAGGAAGTTTGTTTTACATGTGGTTTCCAAAATTTACTCAAATCTCTGATGTCGAATCCTTTGCAAGCAATTTTCATTCCCTTGATACTCTGGAACTCCTCCATAACCTGTGAGAAGTGACCTGTTCTGCCCCGGGCTTCCAAAAATGCTTTCCTAGCTTTCAACAGCTAACTCGTTTTATATTTCGTCAGTTAGCTGGTGAAAGCGCTGCCTTTCACCAGTTAACGGGTCATAAAATATTGCTTTGTGCTGGTGAAATCCCTGACTGCGCCAAAAATGAGTTTTCACCTTCAAAATTTGCGATTTCATTGAAACTCAGTGTGTCTCTGATTTCTCACCTTGCATATTAACAGCGACTTGAGCAAGAACCTTCAGATCTGGATTGGATTTTTGCCTTCGTTTTTGTTTCAATCTTATTATCTACCTTTTAAGGCGTTTGGCAAGCCACCACAGACTATTGTACTCTTTGGTGAGTTTCTACTTTCTTTTCTTCTCTTTAACACTTTCCCGTGCCAATCTCTCAAAGGCGGCATTGGTTTTAGCGAAGTTGTCAGACAAATTCTTATACCTTTCTTTGATTACCCGTTCCAAAACCTCTTGCTGAGAGATTACCTATTTCAGATGCTTGATCTTCTGAGATTTATTTGACTTAGAACTTTTTGATGTTTCTCCTTCCTCTGTATGAGTGAAGATATCATAGTTTTGTGCAAACTCAGTTGATTGCTCAGGACTCTTGGTGACAGGGCATTGATCTTGTTGTTCTGATTCTGAGTCTGTATAGGGAAAGTTTAAAATGTTGGTCCTCTTCACTGTTGGCTGCTCTGTGGGCTGTTCTATGGTGGTCTCAAAGCTTAACCTTTTCTTCGACCTGTGGGGCTTCACTCTAGAGATTTTGTCTTCTGGAGGTCCTGGCAGGGTCCTCCTCTTCCTTGAACTACTTTGAGGAGTCAACTATTTCTTTGAACCTTTCCCCTGTTCATTTGCAGGCTGAGTCTGTGTTTCAAAACCCTCCCAAAATAGAAAATGCTTCCAGCTCCTTCCCTGTTGTTTTAATTCCTCCAGAATGATTAATTTAATGAGGCCAAAGTGGCACAAAGTATTTTTCATGCTTAGGGGTTGAGCCCTGATTTTCTTGTAGACCTTAGTTAAACTCTTATGTAAGAAAAAAGGCAAATTGAGGAGAGTCTTGCCTGTGAAATGGTCCAGGAGATTAAAATGGTACATCATGAGTTTGTCATACTTGCCCTTTGAGGTAATTTAGAGTTGGATTCCCTTGAACATCTCCTGCCACTCCTCTTCTCGATAGGAAACCGGTATGCCCTTATTCCACGTGTTGTGCTTGAATTCCTCCTTTAAATAAGCTCTGAAACTCAAGTTTTTGGTGGCAGTGGTTTTAAACCAACTCTAGCCTGATCTTGGTAGGCTGGCTTCTGCAGCAATGGCAGCTTCATATACTATGATTTCCAAGGACCCAACACGAGCCTTATTCCCATCGAAAGTTCTGGAAAAAGCTTCTGTTGTCGACTGGTGGCAACCATTTTGCAACCTCTCAACGAATTCAATACACCCTATGTTTGAAAAATGTTTCTGCACTTCGAGATGTGTCTGTAAAAAATATAGGTTTTCCAGCTCCTTTCTCAGAAGAGAGCCATTGCATCTCCTCGCCATTCTGTAGCTTGAAAACCCCAACAATTTTGTATATCAACCCCTGCAACTGATGTTCGAGCCGAGGTTTTGCGCTGTTGAAAGCACTCGGGAGTCAGCTCTGTTTTCTAACATTTGAAATTCTAACAAACCTTCGTGAAAAATGTGTGATATGGAAGCAATGATCTGATTTGATGTTGTCAGCCCGGCAGTACAGCCTCTATACCTGAGTTGTTGAATTCGAAATTACCATTTCCGGTGCCATGAGTGTGCAGCATGCGTCACTGAACCAGATCCGCATCGTAATCCTATTTTGAAGTGCAAAACTGAGTCTCCATCATTACCCACTTTCATCAGCGCATGATTTGGATTTGCATGGCGTGGGATGATCGTATCATCATTAGCTTTTAGAAACGTGGATATCACGCACGTGATTCCCACTTTCTCCAGCCAATGGCCCATGGAAAACACCCCTTAGCTGTTGATACTTACCGCTTTCACCAGCACATGATCTCGTGGAAAACCCCCTTTAGCTGTTGAAAGTCTTCACTTTCATCAGCGCACGACCCCGTAAGAACTGCTCTGTAGCTATGGAAAGTCTTTACTTTCACCAACGCACAACCCGCGACAATGCTTCTTTGAATATTTTGAAATTCAACACTTTCACCAGCGCACAGACCTATGAGAGACGCTCCTTAGCTGTTGAAAGTCGCCACTTTCACCAGCTAACACTCATCTTTGGACACACGTTAGTTTTTGAAAGCAAATTATGAAAATTTTGAAAAGAAGACTTTTATGGGTCATCTTATTTCTAAGATAAAAATCAAAACCTAAGTTTTGCAGCTAGAAAAACTCAAAAATGAATTGAGAAAACTACCAATAGCCATGCTATCCACCAAAAAATCAGACCAAAAGGACGGGTTCATTTTGGGCGCTAACAGAACCCATATTGGAGATGCCCTCAACAACAACTTACTTATCAAAACCCTCACCAACAGAACCCCTATCAACAACAATTCCAACCCCAGTTCCAGTAGCAACAACTGCAGTTACCTCCCAATGCCCCACAGAACAATCCTCCCTTACGGCCTCAGATGCATGTGCAACCTAACCCAAATCCAAATAATAAGGTTGTTCAGAATATTTATATACACAATGTGCCATCTCTATCTATTACTCCTATGCCTTGTGATGAGATAAGGATAATAGTCGAGCCAATAATTGAAGATGCTCCATCTTCAGAATCAGACAAGGAATCGAGGGAAAAACCATCTTCTGATATAGAGGATATTGATGAACCTATCATAGAATTAGAAGAACCCCCATTTCCTGAAAGATTAGAAATTACCAAAACTGTGGAATTACCATCCTTCAATCTCTTAGAAGAGTTGCAAAATCTACATGTTAAAATTCCACTATTGCAAGCGATTAGGGATGTCCCTATTTATGGGAAGACTATGAGAGACCTTTGTATCAAAAATCATGGAAGGAAACCTAGGGACCCCCTCACAATACAAGTAGTGGGAGAATTTTCTGAGCTGGTGTTAGGCAAAACCCCACCTATTAAATATGGCAACCCAGGAAACCCTACAGTCACTGTTAAAATTGGGAAGACATTTATTCTCAATGTGTTATTTGATTTAGGGGAAGCAATTAACAGTATGCCAATAAAGACGACACAATTGCTACAAATCATAAAGAAATTCCGACCTAGTCCTATTATTTTAGAGTTAGTCGATCGTTCTACTATTAAACCAAAAGGAGTAATAGATGATCTAGTTATTTTAGTTGATTCATGGGAGTATCATGTTGATTTTTTCATATTGAAACCTAAAACATATCTAGGGGGTCATCCTCTAATTCTAGGAAGACCATGTTTAGCTACAGTTGATGCTTTCAGTGGCTGTAGATCTGGTTCAATGACCATCTCTAATGGTTATGATACCAAGAAACTTACCCTTTATCCTCATGCTACACCCAGTGTGGAACCATAAAATTCTTTATGGATGGACGTTGAGGATGAAAGTGCTCTACATGTGCTAACCATAGGAAAATACCCGAGTTTCAAAGATGAGACAAAGGATGAGCTAATCAATATCTTTATCAGTGACCCCTCTGCTGTTACACAAAACACTTATCACCGATTGAGTAGAATCTTTAACCCTACTTCCCAAGAAGGAGTGAGCCTAGAGATGTTCTCTGAAACTATTGTAAATCAAGTTAATTCATCTATAACAGCAGATACTGAAACAGCTGAATTATTTCCTAAAGTCAATTCTAAGAGTATCGCGGTAGAAATCAAACCTGGAAAAACCCTGAACATCAATCCTGATTTATCTTCTGCTAAAACTGGACGTTTGATGAAATTATTGATTGAACATAAAGAGGAATTTTCCTAGGATTACATGGATATGAAAGGAATTTCCTCTGAACGATGCACCCACCATATGTACATTAAGGAAGAATTTCGACCCATTTTCCAACCCCAAAGGAGGATGAACCCTAATATTAAAGAGATTGTTAAGGAAGAACTCTATAAACTTCTTAATGCAGGATTCATCTACCCTATATCAAAAAGTGAGTGGGTTTCACCCTTGGTTATTGTGCCTAAAAAGAATGGTAAATGGAGAGTGTGTGTGGACTATAGAGCCTTGAATAAGGCCATGCAGAAGGATCATTTCCCTCTTCCATTTATTGATCAAGTTCTAGACAACCTATCTGGGAAAAAAAAATTCTCTTTCCTAGATGGATTTAGTGGCTATAACCAGATAAAAATTGCTCCATAGGACCAAGATAAGACCACCTTTACCATCCCTTGGGGTACATTTTCCTACGAGGTTCTCCCATTTGTCTTGTGTAATGCACCAACCACTTTCCAGAGAGTTGTAATTGGTATTTTCTCTGATATGGTGAATGACTGTATGGAAATATTCATGGATGACTTTACACCTTATGGTACTAATTTCGATGAAGCATTAGCTAATATGGAAAAAGTACTCAAAATATGTATATAGTCTCATATTTCTCTAAGTAAAGAAAAGTTTCATATGATGATGAGTGAAGGTGTGGTGCCGGGACACTTCATTTCTTATGCAGGAATTCAGGTAGACCCAGCCAAAATCCAGGTAATTTTGGAAATTCCAACTCCATCAACTCAGAAAGAGGTAAGAATGTTTTTAGGGCATGCTGGATATTACAGGAGATTCATTAAAAAAAAATCCAAGCTATCCTCTCCCTTATTTTTTCTATTAACAAAAGATGTTGACTTTAGTTGGACTAACAATTGTGAATTGTCTTTTGCAGATCTGAAACAGAAATTGTCCACATCTCCGATTTTGAGAGGGCCCAATTGGGCTCTGCCATTTCACATTTCTTCATATGCCTCAGACACTGTAATTGGTGCAGTGCTAGGGAAACAAGAGGACAAATATCCCTATGATATCTACTATATCAGCAAGAACATGGGTATTACTGAGTTAAATTATACAACTACAAAAAAATAATTATTGGTAGTAGTTTATGCTATCAATAAATTTAGGCATTATATCACTAGTTATTCTAATTTTATTCATATTGATCATTCAACAATTAAATATTTGATGAATAAACCTATTACTAATGCTCGAGTAACAAGATGGTTGTTATTACTACAAGAATTTGACATCACTATAGTAGATAGACTAGGAAAAGAAAATGTGGTTGTTGATTTTCTCTCAAGATTGAATATAAATGATGATAATTCACTTGTAGATGATTGCTTTTTAGATGAACATTTGTTTGTATTATCTTCTCACTCACATAGGTATGTATACATTGCTAATTATTTGGTTGTAAGGAAGGTACCTCCACATCTATATCCCCGAGAAAAAAGGAAGATTATTCAGAAGAGTGCTCGGTATAGTTAGGTAGGGGGATATCTTTTCTACATAGGCCTGGATCAAGAAATCAAGAGATATTTTAGAGATGATGAAGTTTATGATCTTCTTAAATATTTCCATGATGGCCCTTGTGGGGGTCATTTTGCTGATAAAAGGATTGGGCATAAAATTTTGAGGATGGGCTATTTTTGGCCAACAATATTTCAAGATGCAAAGAAGTATGTCCAACCTTGTCACAGTTGCCAATGAATGGGTCAGCCAAATCATAGGGATGAGATGTCTCTCCAGCCTCAAGTGGTGTTAGATCCTTTTGAGAGATGGGCCATAGATTTTGTAGGGCCCATTAACGCACCTTCTAAACAGAAATTCTATATATTGGTCTGCACAGATTACATGACCAAGTGGGTAGAGGCAAAAGCACTCATCAGGGCCTCAGAAGAAGTTGTCTTAGCATTTTTTCTTGAAGATATATTTGTTAGGTTTGGAGTTCCTAGAGAGTTAGTAACTAATGGGGGACCAAATTTCACATCATGTAAGTTTGAATCCCTAATCAATAAATATCATGTTTTGCATAGAACAACTTCTCCATACCATCCCCAAGGTAATGGGAAGGTGGAAAGTACAAACAAAGTAATAGAATTTATTCTTACTAAAACAGTGAGGGAACATTGTAGGGATTGGTCTGATATATTGCATGAAACTCTATGGGCTTATCGAACCACTTGGAGGAACACAACTAGTTTTTCTCCTTATGAACTGGTATATGGGAAGAGCCTTGTTTTTCCCATTGAGTTAGATATCAAAACCCTATGAACTGCATCAGTAGTCGATCTAGACTTGACTGTGGCATAGAAGGCCAGACTGCAACAGCTAAATGATCTGGATGAGAAGCGTTTGGAAGATATTCATCAAACCACAATGATTCAATAGCAAATAACCAAGTGGCATGATCGAGTCATCAAGAAGAAGTTATTAAAAAAGGGAGATTGGGCTCTATTGTATGATTCGTGCTTTAAAGAATTTAAGGGTAAGTTGCATACAAGATGGTCGGGACCTTACGAGGTAGACACTATTTTTCCCAATGGGATAGTTAGGTTGATCACTATTGATGTATCCAATACACAGTTACTTGCAAATAGTCATCACTTGCGCATGTATCAACGCCCACTTTCCAAGGTAGAATTTAAATCCAAATGTACAGTTGATACAGGTTATCAATTTTTAAAGGGAAAGAAGCTTGCTCCTTCCCCTTCTAAACCTTAGAACTTTTTTCTTTTCAATAAAACCTTTTATATAAATAAACTGTGTGAATTTGAATTTTTTTGTTTTTGCTTAAAGTATTTTATTTTATTTTTAATTTTTATGTTTCTTTGCTATTCTAATAAATTCAGCCTAGAAGGGTATCAGGAAGTTACTTGTGTGAAAAAGGATTGATGAACAGCAAGGTAGATTACAACAAGGGGAGCCGAAGGATTAGTTTTTGGAAGTTTGAAAAACTTTCTAAAAACTAAGGGATTCTGTGTTCGGTCAGGTTACATGTTTCTACACCTCTTTCCGACAAAATGGTCACTTTACATGTTGTTACACCATTTCCAGACCATTTTTCCATTTCACATGCTCCCGACTATTTTTTTGTCTTACATGTTGTTACACTCTTTTCCGACAATTTGGCCGATATACATGTTGTAAACCTAATTCCACCATTCTGTCCAAAATACATGATGATACACCTACCACTATTATTCCTTTTCACTATTTTACATGTCACTTCACCCATTTTTCGCAGTTTTGCCATTTTTCCATGATGATACTCCATCAATATTTCCCGCTCTGCTATCTTTCCATGTTGAAACACTGTTGTTTTGTCATTTCCGATGTTTTTGTGAATATTTCCGCCATTTTCAAAATTACTTCATTCGCCCAGACAGAATTGGAAGAATGTTTTTCCAATTAATTCTCTCTCTGTCATAAAATGTCACTTCATCATTACTTGACTCCACATCTGTAGATTTCCAGCTGGTCAACCAAACAAAGGAATCCATCTATGCTCCACTTGTCATATCATCATTTCTCACATTCCATAGCCATCTCTCATCATTATAGTTATTCCACATGGATCAAATGGCGGTTGGATAGTGCATTTATTCCTACAGATCGGTTCGTGCAGTAAGTTATGAGGTACGTTACTAATCCTACATGTCAAACTGATGTAGATATGGAAGCAAGATTTAATGATTACCTGTCGGTTGAACCATGATCCAATCATATTAGTTGGGGGGGAAGAAAATCTACGTTGTCATAACATTCAAATGCCATTTTATATTCACCTCCACCACCTTTCAACCACGCTTAGTTTTCGCTGAGACACTGTGTTCTTTATGAAATCCTCATTTGAACTTGTTGTGTCTCTAGTTTAGGTGTTGGCTTCTCCTCCTTTGTGACTGTTTAGACTCTAAAACGTCGTCATGGGAGGATTCACTGTGAGGTATGAACCGAAAAAACTAGATGCATTGTTGCTACACCCAGATGTTTACCAAAAATTTCTGCAGGCTGGATGGATTTCTTATTTTGAGAAGCTACAGGTGTTTAATGAATCAGAGGTGTTGGATTTCAGTCAGAATCTCACAGAAGGGTATTCAATGGTGCATGGGGTGAGGATTCCAGTGACAGAGGAAACCATGGTTGTTGTGATAGGGTTGTCGGCCATAGGAGAAAGGTGGTTCAGCAAAAAATCACATCTTCCCGAAGCACAGAAGGGTTTTCTCATGGACAATGAGCAAGTTCAGACCAAGGGTCAAGGTGTAGATGTAAGTTCCTTACCAATACCATGGGGGAAAGTATCAGAATTTGTAAAAGGGTACATTACACGCGAGGGAAGATAACAAGTAGTTTATTTTTCTTATTTTATCCTATTACCACATTTAAGACATCAAAAGCTAATAAACATCCCTTATTACCTTCTTCATTCCTTGCATAATGTGGCTCACTTTGTCAAGAAATCCAAGAATCCCAAGAATTGTATTTCCAATCATAGACTGATAGGGTTGTTGATTTGTAAAGCAATGGGAATTCCTAATGACCCATTACCTGAAGAGGAAGAACATCCAAATCATGTGCCTGTTGTTATGGTTGAACCATAACAGTTAAACCTTATGCCTGTAGTTGTGATCGAGCCAGCAGTTGAAAACCCAATCCCTGGAAAAATTCATGCGCCTCAACCATCGGCTACAACAGTAGTTGAATCTCCCATTGTAACTGCCAGTACGTTGACTTCATCTCCTGTTGAACCAGAAGCAACTCAAAACCCTCCTGTTGTTGAGATAGAGTGTCCTGATTTTGCTAATTCTCAGACCCTGCTAGATTTTGACATAAATGATACAAACCTGAGTGAGCCACAAATTGATCTTATGGAGATAGGTATACCATATTTTACCTTGGGAAAGGAATTTCAAGAAACCATTTTGTCAATTCAGGCCGAATGTAAACGAATTGCAGCAGAATAATCAGCTTCGCTTGATGATTCTGTGCATAATTCGTTGAGTGATGAAGTATAGATTATAGGAGAAAACCCTACCATTGAATATTTTCCTCCTTGTCTGGTTATTGAAGAACACCCTCCTTCTCCTGAAGAAAATAAAAGGAACACCCATGCTTTTGTCTCTACCTTACCTAGGAATAAAACTAGGTCAGCGAGGTCTACTGGAGCAGTAGTTGGATGGAAGGATATGGAACATGCAATACCCCTTCTTCGTTCATTATCCTCCATTGTTGAAGAAGTGACAGTTACACAAGAACCAATCCTTTCCAACAACATGACTATGACACAAGAACCAGCCTCTTCCCAAAACTTAGCTGTTAGACAAGAACCAGTTGCCCAGGAAGAGACTGTCCCACAAGAACCAATCAGGTTAGAATTAGTTGTTACACAAGAACCAACTATCATCAGTGTATCTGCCACACAAGAACTAGTTACACAAAATAATGAGGATAATGATGATGTACCACTTTCTCAGTTATTTGCTCAAATTGAGAAGAAGATAAAGGGTACATAAAATTCCAGGATTATTGAACTGATGAAGGAAAATGACAGCCTCAAAGAAGAGTTGGATTCCCTAAAGAAGGAATTGCATGTTGCTCGACAAAAAAACTCAGATAAGTCAACTTATGAATGAAAATGGAGAGCACATGTGCTATGAATGAAAATAGAGAGCACATGTGCTATGAATGTGGTAATATTTACTTTTAGGCAAGGTATAAAATAATGAAAGTACCAGTCATTGGTCATGCTGAAGAACCGACCAATTTATTAGTCAAGATAGAATATGACCTTACTTCTCCACAAGAACCAATAAGGCAGAAGAAGATCTTAAGGTAATACAGTAGCTTCTAGTTTACCAACAAATTTTACACAAGAACCTCTTTTACCCTTACTAGTTGTAACTCAAGCAACTCAAACTGATTTTGTTCTTAAAGACAAAGAATCTCATGACAGTTATTGTCTTAGCAATTTGCACTAGAGGAGAAACTTCCCTGACTTAGATTCAGAGTAAGGCTTGAATGTGGATTGCATGAGGACATGCAATGTCTTCAGTTGGAGGGGATGTTAGGACCCAGAAATGTCCCTTTTTCACTATATCTTTTGTTCATTCAACCTTATCATTTTTATGCTAAAATGCCTAATATAATGTTTGCTAAGAACTTTTCCCAAGGTATGAATCATTGATATTTATTTTGTATTCTTATTTACTTAACATGTTTGATTGGTAGCATTTCTCATATTTTACCCATGAATGTTCAACTAATGATCAAAATGTGTAGATTAAATAAAAACATCCAACTCTTGAATAAAGATTGTTGTTGTTACACCAGATGTTATAGTTATGCGCCAGTTTTGCATGTTGTTACACGACTACAACAATTGTGCACCTTTCTTGGAAGTTGTTACACCTGTTGCAACAGATTCCCACTGATCATGGAAGTTGGTATATCATTCAAATCTGTATCCCGAAGACCAATCCTCAAGGCTATTACACGTTTTGGCTCGCGTTTGGCTCGAGCTAGTGATCAAGATCATTTCCATATTTTTTGATGATGACAGATCTTTTCTATCATATGAACATCTTGAGAATCTTTGATTCTCAAGGCTATTATAAGTCCATTTCAACTGAATTTCTCTGTCCTTAAATAACATAGCTTTGTAACCATTTAGGGAGTATATATTAGTTGTGGAATAGAGAGTGAAGTGAATCATTTTGTATCTGAACATTCTGGCAATTTAATAAATAAGTGATTTGAGTTTCTCCAACCTACTGTAGTCTTTTCGAGTGGATTCAGTGAGAAGGAAAGGGCCCACCTTCCTCACAGAATCCCCTCTATTGTGAGTTTTAGATTAACTTCTTTGATTATTTATAGTTGTGTGATTTATCTATTTATGCATTTCTAAAATACCGTTGTTGTTACAGTTCAGTCCCTTTCTGTTAATGTGCATCAGTGTGTCTCATGAGATTTAGAATCAATTGTTGTATACTACTGGAAAAATTGCTTTGAAAGTTAATTATTTTTCTGCATTAGATTAAATCTTCATTTTCAAGAAAAAGTAAATAGAAGTATGAATTCCCTTTCTGCAATTAAGTAGACTTACTTTCAGCAATTAGCATAGAAATTCCTTCTGCAAGAGTAATATAGAAAATTAGAATAGATTAGATAATCTGGGATTCTTATACACTCATCAAATTCTACTCCTGGAAATTAGATTTCAATTATGCAAGTGTGATTTCAATTATGCAAGTGTGACCTCAATTCTGCAACAATAGATTAGAACTCCAGTTATTTCAGCGACTTGTGTAAGTGCTCATCTTTTCAATTCTGTTTCTTTTAGTGTTAAATTACCTTACTACAATTTGATTAGTGTTTTCTTTCATAATCTAGCAAAGACTGTTCACAGTTATCTTACAATAACAAAACTTCTGTGGGTTTGACAATTCATATTGAACACCTTAATTATCTATTTATTTAGACAATTAAAGTGCACAACAACGTTTAGTGTATTTAATTAAATTGTGCCCAATAAAAACCAAAATTATTTAAATCGTCAGAACTCCACAGAACTAAGAGTGAACTATGCGAAAATTATCTTGATGATAAAATATTGTGAATGGACTAGCCTATCCCCCATATAACTCCTCAAAATTTCCCAAGCTCACTATTAACCTCACTTTAATCCTATGGCCAAGCTGACATAAACTCATAAGGTTTCCTCCGACTGCAGATAAGGGGAATCTGAGAATGGGGACATTACATCATTTCTATTATATTTTCAGTGAGCTATGGCTCATGTATATTCTTTAAATTTTTTGTTTAACTATAACTTGAACCATAAATACCACATCAAACCAAGATCAAAAGAAGAATAACCATGCACCAGAACATAAAAAGTATCCTGGCAAACCCTTCTCAACAAGGGAAGAAAACCCAACCAATCATTTTCTATATTCCTCAAGAGAAAGACCTCCCACACCATCACCAAACCTAGCACACAAAGAGGGCGTTGCAATTCTCATAATTTCAGACCACAACTTCTGAAATCATGAGATGACACAATGATAAGTGTGTTTACTCAATGGGGATTCAGCTTTATTTCTATAAGACTTGTCACATCAAATGATGTGTCCTTTGGCACAATAGTTCCGACCTCAATAACTCAAAATATAATTAATAATTACCATATTAATTATTATCTTTTGTATTAATTATCTTTTACATTATTTATCTTTTATATTAAGGTGGGGTCGACCTGTACCCTTTACATTACAATTAGGGTTACTGGTAGGTCTAACTCTTGAAAAATATAGAAAGGGATCTTATACACCCACAAGTGCTCATCCACTAGGGGCACATCCATAAGGATGTCTGTTAGGTGATTTATATGTACTTAAAAAGACACTAAACTACCCTCAATTAAATTGTCAACCCGGGGTAAGTAAACTTAGAGTTGTAGAAAAATATATGCCAAAGGTAAAAGGTTGGTAGGAGTATAGTCTAACTAAGGAAAGCAGCTATCTAAGGCTAATCTACTCAAGCAAACCTATCTAATGAGCAAACCCTACTAAGAAAAATGAAACTAGCTAACCTAAGTACTTTTGGGACAAGGATCGATGGATGGTTCCTAAGAAAGCAAGTAAAACCCTATGTAAAGCAAACTATTTCAACAATAATCAAAAGCAAACCACTAAGCATAATAAGCAAATGACAAAAGAAAACTTCTTTAACTTGCCAACCTACATCCAATGAGAAACTACCCTATGAAAGAAAATAAATAAGCAAGTAAGAAAAATCACCTATCTAACCTATTAAAGCAAATAGACAAGTAAGCAAAGACACCTAACTAACCTACTAAAGCAAAATACAAGTAAGAAAAGGAAACTAACTAACCTATGAAAGAAAACAACAAATAAGCAAAGGCAACTAGCTACTACAAGAAAAAATTATCATTGAACAACTATCTAGCCTAGGAGGAAAGTGAACTAAATTCCTAATGCAAAACTATTTCTAATGCGTGAAAGGAAATCTAAATTCTCAATGCAATGCATGAAAAGAAAATTATTCTATTGAAAGCAATAAAGGAAACTATCTCTTCTATGAAAACAAGACACTATTTTCTAATCTATGAAATTCAAATGCATTCTATACTAATATAAGAAAACTTATGCTATACTAAATTCAATCATTAACTACAACTTGAAATTGCAATCTAAATCTAAGAAAGAAATTGCATAACATAAACTAAACTAGCTCTATCTTAATAATTCAAATTGCAAAAAGGAAAAATACTCATAAACAGAATTTAAAGACTATTTCAGCATATGACAAGAAAGCAAATAAGCAACTAAATGAAGAATTAAATAAATAAAACTAAATGGCAACTAGATCAGAGAACTAGAATTGAAAACTAAAGACTAATGACTATTCATCCACTGAAACCTTGTTAAAGAAAACATAAACTCAAATTTATGTTTTATTCTATTTCAAACTTTGTTTTAAACCAGATTCTACAATCATAAATCAAAGCATAATCTAACATGTAAATGCATGTCGGGTTAGTGTATGAGTTTGCAAACTCGTTCCTAATTATAAAATCAATGCATATTAACAAAAATCCTCCATACTAACCTGCAAAAGAGAATTAAAATAGTTAAACTACAACATCAAATTAAAGAAATGAAGGAACAGTTCATGTACAGGAAATAAAGAGACATCTAAGCTATGAAATGCATAAATAACACAGAGAACAGTTACCAGACTATTGGTGGCCCCCTCAGCAAGTCGTGGTCACCTCTCAAATGCACACCACGAGCTCAGCAAAATGATTTCACCATTAAAACTTGAAAAACGCGGTCTTATACAATTCTGGCAATTGAAAAATGCAAAAAAAAAAAGAAAACGTTTTTATCTTTATCCTCTACTTTGTCTACTACTCCTTAGATATTGTATGACCACCATGGTGGTATTTATAAGATTTACAGACCAAGTGGTCGACCACGGGAGGTTTGAACCGCTTCTAAAATTGGCAAATTTCATTAATGGTGCCCTAACTGTCGAAACTGAGTGAGCCAATAATCGCCTTCTTTTGACAACTGAAATTGAGTTGTCTTGAGCTTGGTAGTTGGAGGGGGAAATCATGAAGAAAACCCATGTGCCCGATTTGTCCATCACTGGCCGCCAATGCCATAACCGCCAACTTGCCTTGCGTTTTTGTGCAATACTAGGTGTCGGAACAAGTGTTGGATCGAGTGTCGGAACGAGTGTTGGATCAAGTGTCAGAACTCAGAACCACTAACTTCTCTTAATCCGTTCACAATTTCAGAAAACGGCCCTCGTTGGACCTAACTGGGCATACTGCGCACAAAACCCATGTGTCGGATTTTTCAGATTCCACTTCATCCTCCCAAAAATTAATGTTTAAGTTTGTTGCCTTAATAGTGTCGGATGAAGTACTGGACGAAGTGTTGGATGGAAAAACGCCTTGTGATTCTTCCCTGTAACACCAAAAAAACACGAATTAACTCTTGGAAATCATAGAACATGATGAATTACACTTGATTTAATCATTAAACATGAATTACATGTACCTTATGTTGATCATATGATTTTATCATCAGATTCTCCAAAAAGATCCTTCAAAAAGATGAAAAACACATTATACATATGGCAAAAGTGTATAATAATTGTCATGAAAATGATCATATCTCAAGCCCAACATTATCCCCACACCTAAGATTTTGTAGGTCCCACTGCAAACAAAAAAGAAATTGCCCTTTATGACTAAACTTGTGAAGGAGGGGGTGGATTAGCTTTAGAAGCTTCTCCCTCTTTCCCGTAAGATTTTTTATTTAGGATTTTTGTGATGTTTCAATTGAATCCAGAGACTATTATTGGTGACATTTAATAGCATCAACCTAATGCTATAGAGAATTCATCTTGGCTTGTAGGACAACGTTATCATGGCGTAAATGACAACTCAATGTTTCATGCTCTCTAAGTTTGAACTGGATGGTTTGGAGTTTTTGGAGGCTACTGATGACATGTGAGGAAGACTTGAAATGTATATTATACCCTTTATCCTTTAAACCATGCAAAACAACAATTTTACCTCTGCAAAATTAGTTCCAAAAGTGACTTCCCATAAGTGCAACAATTCTGGCCTGGTGAATTTTTGAAAAATAGGTATCAAAGTGACACTTGTAGCTACAAGAAAGTCAAACCTATGTAAAAATGGAGATAATTTTTTGTTTTTGAATATTTCCTTTACAAAAACCTCTCTTGTTTTTCAAAAATTCACTTTCAGTTGTTAGGCAATCACGAAAAGAAAACATGTATAAAACAGGAAAAACAGAGTATTTTATTTCCTGAAAAACTAGGCCTCTAAGAGAATTGAATATATACAAAAACATAATTTATATTTAGAAACTGAGAGAGGTTATTGTTTTTAAACATGTCCTTGGTAAAAACCTCTCTTGGTTTCCAAAAATTCACTTCCAGTTGTTAGGAAAAAACGAAATGAAAATATGACTAAAACAAGAAAAATAGAGTGTTTTATTTTCTGAAAGTATAGGCCTCTAAGATGATAGAATATATCGCAAAACACAAAGTATATTCAAAAAATGAGAGAGTTTATTGTATTTTGGTATGTTATGAACAAAAACCTCTTCCAGGTTTCAAAATTAATTTCCCATTTGTTCATAATCCCAGATTGAAGTTGGTTACTCAAAACTTGCAGAAGCGCAGTGTGCTTCTTAGCAGAAACGCAATGTGGTCTTTGATAGGAATTTTGGAGGCCTTCCCAGAGGAATTTTGGGCTGAAAGTGGTATGGGTGGAAATTTTATGATGTATTATACACAATGGAACCATCAAGAACTGCAAATTCCTTTTCCAACCCTCTGAAAAACTGACTTGAAGTCAAACTATCAAAATGTGCAGAAAACCCTCCTATAGCGACTGTATTTGGGGAATTTCTCTCAAATGATAAATCCTGTGCATATAATGAAGGAGGTTTTTGTTACTTGGTCTATTATTGACAAAAACCTATTTCACGTTTTTCAAATTCATCTTCCTTAATTCAGAAACCAATTTCGAAGTAGAACTTTGACGAAGACAATTATCTAAAAATTTATGACAAGGAATGATGATATGACCACGATGAATATTTATGACCTTGTATGAGTGGAGGGAGTAGTATTGACACCTAGACACACCAAGGACAATTTTACAACCAAGATATGTCAAATTGTATTTGAGAATTTTATTTTGAAAACATAACAATTTGACCTAATAATCCTATCAATCACATGAAAGAGTAAATTTGATCACTGGTGACTGACAGAACTGACAAATACTAACAAAAGGTTTGGTTTGTACTGGTAGGCATGGTGAATAGAAGAATTTTTATTTTCTGTCATTAATATGTAACAATTCAAACAACAGATCCTCTTTTCATAATCTTGGAAAACATATGACAGTAAGTATTTAGCAGTTGTAATCATTATGTATTTGTCACAAAAAGTAGTTAAGTATAAGCAGTCTTCTATAGAATAAACATAAAAATGCACAGGAGCTTATAAAATGCACAATGATGTCAGTAGTATATAATTTATCATACCAATACAAACAACTGCTGATATAATATCCCAAGACTTTGTAAAAAGACAGTATGACGGAATTTTGACAAAAATCCTACTTCCTCTTCTCATTGGTTTTCTATAAAAATGGGCAATGCTTAGCATTTTTAGATCAGGAAAACTCCCCCCAGACCGAAGATATGGAACGTCCTCATGCCATGAATTAGAAATAGGCTTCTTGGTCTTTTTTCTCGATGGCTGCAGGGGTATCAACAAGTTTCTTGGACTTTTGGTCCGGTAAAGGAATAGCTTGAGCATGAGGGTTTGGGTGGAGTAACAGTCCCTAGATCAAGAGTCTTCTTGCTAGTCTTGATTGTAAGATGAGGGTTTGAAAATTGGTAAATGAACTCATCCCATGTTTTCTCCCATTTTTCCAACTCGGCGAAGACAAGTAGTTTGATAAGGTCATGGTGAAATAGGTTGTTATGGGGATTGGTTACATGCTTCCTCACTTGGGAAGACATCTTCTCTAGACACTTCAAGAAGTAAAAGGGAAAGTTACAATGGCTTATTGAACTGAAAGTGAGCTAACAATTGAAATTGATAGGCCTTAAAGATGGAATATCTACCTTCATATGTAATCAATCGGGTGATGACTATGAGAGGGTTGATTAGCTCCTCTTTTATCCACTCCTTGGAGTATCCCTTAGCTCTAGAGATGTTCTGAAATTCGATTTTGAAAACCCTGTTATAGCTTGCTCTTGGCAACTAATGGTGTTTAAATCAGCGGTCTCCATCTCTCGGGAGCTTTGTGGCTGAGGCAATTGATTCCTCAGAGGCCATGAACACAGTGAATAGGAGTTGAGGTAGGCTAAGAGTGTTCCATTGTTGTTGATTTTTCCACCATGCTCACTCAATCCACTTGCATAGAACATGTGATGTCAAAACCTACAATGGACAGGTTATATCAAGCATAAAACATGTATTGTCAAACCTACAATATGCATCATGTAATGGAAGATAAACTGATAAAGAATGGTCTGTTAAGTGTGTGTTCAGTAATTTATAGCACACATGAGTTAAGCATTTCAAAAATAATATGACTATTAATGTAATAACCTATATCATGGTAATAATACAAAAATTCTTGCAAAGACTTATTTCTCTAGGAAATAATCATTTGTCAGCTCACGAACCCCTCCCCCACACCTAAGTATTGTGACACCTCACAATCAAA
>JZKD02S2430873.1:334025-350327 GCA_000966675.3 Picea glauca
AAACTTATGCTATACTAAATTCAATCATTAACTACAACTTGAAATTGCAATCTAAATCTAAGAAAGAAATTGCATAACATAAACTAAACTAGCTCTATCTTAATAATTCAAATTGAAAAAAGGAAAAATACTCATAAACAGAATTTAAAGACTATTTCAGCATATGACAAGAAAGCAAATAAGCAACTAAATGACGAATTAAATAAATAAAACTAAATGGCAACTAGATCAGAAAACTATAATTGAAAACAAAAGGATAATGACTATCCATCCACCGAAACCTCGTTAAAGAAAACATAAACTCAATTTTTTGTTCTATTCTATTTCAAACTCTGTTTTAAACTAGATTCTACAATCATAAATCAAAGCATAATCTAACATGTAAATGCATGTGGGGTTAGTGTATGAGTTTGCAAACGCGTTCCTAATTATAAAATCAATGCATATTAACAAAAAGCCTCCATACTAACTTGCAAAAGAGAATTAAAACAGCTAAACTACAACATCAAAATAAAGAAATGAAGGAACAGTTAATGTACAAGAAATAAAGAGACATCTAAGCTATGAAATGCATAAATAACATAGAGAACAGTTACCAGATTGTTGGTGGGCCCCCCAACAAGTCGTGGTCACCTCTCAAACGCACACCATGAGCTCAGCAAAACGATTTCCCCATTAAAACTTTAAAAATGCAGTCTTATACAATTCTAGCAATTGAAAAATGCAGAAACAAAAGAAAACATTTGTATCTCTATCCTCTACTTTGTTTACTGCTCCTTATCTATTCTATGACCACCACAGTGGTATTTATAATATTTACAGACCAAGTGATCGACCAAAGGAGGTTCGAACCGCTTCTAAAATTGGTAAATTTCATTAATGGTGCCCTAACTGCCGAAACTGAGTGAGCCAATAATCGCCTTCTTTGGACAACTGAAATCGATTTGTCTTGAGCTTAGTAGTTGGAGGGGGCGATCATGAAGAAAACCCATGTGCCTGATTTGTCCATCACTGGCCGCCAATGCCATAACCTCCAACTCGCCTTACGTTTTTGTGCAATACTGGGTGCCAGAATGAGTGCCGGAATGAGTGTCGGATCAAGTGTTGGAAATGAGAACCACGAACTGCTCTTAATCCGTTAACAATTTTAGGAAACGGCTGAACCTAATTAGGCATACTGCGCACAAAACCCATGTTCCAAATTTTTTAGATTCCACTTCATCCTCCCAAAAATTAATGTTTAAGTTTGTTGCCTGTAATAGTGTCGGATGAAGTACTGGACGAAGTGTTGGATGGAAAAACGCCTTGTGATTCTGCCCTGTAACACCAAAAAAACATGAATTAACTCTTGGAAATCATATAACATGATGAATTACACTTGATTTAATCATTAAACATGAATTACACATACCTTATGCCGATCATACCATTTTATCATCAAATTCTCCAAAAAGATCCTTCAAAAAGATGAAAAACACATATATACATATGGCAAAAGTGTATAATAACCGTCATGAAAATGATCATATCTCGGGCCCAACAATGTCCATATCTCTAGCTCACTACATTACATAGAAGAACCACTTCTTCACTAGTGCTCAACCACTACGATCACGTTCACATGTGCTCGTCCACAGGCACGTCCACTCAACAGATCTTCTTTCCCACTGCATTACATAGGAGAGTCATCTGGAGTTTCTCATCAAATATCTCCTCAGAGGAGGATAATAAATCATCTTCATTTATGTCTCATGATGATGCACCCAGCACTTTGGGATTTCACATGTTCACCTTGTGCTCGTCCATAGGCACATCCAACTCTGCAGATCTCCTTTCTCACTGCGTTACATAGAAGAATCATCTAGAGTTATTCTCAACTCTTTGTAAGGAGAAGAATTATAGTGCTTTAACTCAGAAAAATTGGGTTGGCATGCATAAGAAGATGAGGTCTTGATCTAACTTCAGTCAATAAGTTGTAATAAAGAGTGAGTAGGGGGGAAGAGTGGGTGAGGAGATGTAGAGGTCTGATATGGACATTGGGTCTTCCAGTAGCCTAAGGAGGAAACGCTCTGAATACAAGATCATATTGAACCCAAAACTTCAGGAAACTGAAAGCATCATAACAATATTGCAATCAAACATACATTACAATATAGTCACAACAACTCGAATGGATCACCCATGCCCGAGTCTTCAATATCAGAAGAAAAATAGATGATAGGAAGTTGACTGTCATTAAACAAGAAGTCTCAAAAGACCACTCATAACTAGAGAACCAGAGGCTTCATTAAAACTTTACAATACGGGATCTTATCTCAACCATCAACCATTACAAAATATAAAAAATAAGTATATATACTCAAAGCAACTTACTACCTATAGTAGTGTTCTCTGGTCACTGTATTCAAGACTTGGCATCTGCATCTTGTTTTGTCAGGATGCACTTGCATCTTTCTGTCATACATAAGATCAGCTCGGTATGGACTTCACGCGAAAATCCATGACAGGGGAAGTTTGGCTGACAGTATGCCCTCCACGGCCATATTTTCCATGCTTTCCATTTATGTGGTGAAACGAGGTTTCAACTACCTTCTCCATTTTCATTAACTACTTTCATAGGGATCAGGACGAGACCTAGCAGCCATGAATGTTCCAGGCGAGATCATGACTCCTTTGAGTCAATTCTGGAACCTCGAGGCCATGTGGATCCTTCTCGGTGACCGACTTGGGTGCTTTGATCCTTTGTGTGGCTATTTTCCTCATCGTGTGCGACCTCAAGAAAGGACCTCATGCTTATCCCATATGAAATTTTGGGATTTCGCATTTCGAGAGTTTTCACTCCCCTTGATTTCAACTGTCCCGATGCTCAAAATCACGAAAATGCCCATCTGGATCAACGGTCATATTTGCTTTGAATCTTACGACCACAATCATCTCCTCGAACAACTTCGACCGCCCGTCGCTCAATCAGACACTTACCTCTCTTAGGCCCCACTTTCCACATGACCCTGGGCTATGATCGTGGGCCTAACTCTCAGGCGCGTCGCGATTTTTCATTTCACGAGTTCACGTTGTGCTCCATGCTCAAACCATCCAGGTCACGAAATCGCTATCCCTCGAATCGAATGACACGCGTCCCTCTGAAATGGACGGCCCAGATTATTTCGTGACTTCATGTTTCGTGAGTCCTCATGACTCTGCCCTTTGACTTCTCCATTCTACGAGTCAACAAAATGTTGATCCTATGCCATGTGTCCCTCTCAGTTCCAACAATTAGGGTCGACCTCACAATTTCGGACCTCTTGTCCGATGCTAAACTTGGTGCAAATACATGATCCCGATCACCTGATGGTCATAGATCCACTCCATCTGATGGATCTCCACCGCTGAAAGTTGATCTTGCTCGCTTGATTGATTTGAGTTTATATCAGACTGCTTCAAATGTTGTGCTTGGTGTTCATGACTATGGCTTGTATAGTTTACATGAATGACTGTTTGTGGGCTCTGGAGAACAAAGATCAACGAAAGAGGTAAAAGAAGGAGTGATCAACCTTAGAGAAAAATAAAATCTTAGGGCCAAAATTTCTCAGGCAGCCAACAATGAAAAACAGGTTTATCAAACAGGTGGAAACAAATAGCAGAAAAACTACAAGATGAGAGGAAACACTTATGATCGGGTTTTCCAAAAGAGGAGAAAAAGGAAAAGCTACAAACCTAGGTAGAAACCATAGAATCACAAGACCTTGACAAGTTTATGTGATAACACAATGTAAATATGACTTGCTCCTAAATAAATAGGTTGATCGGTTGTCTTACCTTCAACCTCAATCATGTGTGAAATATGGTCTACCTCTTTTCCAAGGTGACATATATTATTGGGATGTTATTGCCCACATATTCCACTTTAGTTTCCTCCTATATGCTGTGAATGTTCCTCATCATGCCTTCCTTTTGAGGGAAATGTCTGTAACAATAATTTTCTTAACATCCCCATTGATTCCCCAACATTGTATTGGCTACCTTTCCCTTTTTCCCAAGGATTTAACCATCCTAGATCCACTCTAATCTATATGGTTGGACTAATATGTATTAGAAATATTCCCAAGGAAAGAACGTTAAAATTTCTTCTTCCTCTAATCTTCCTTGTCCTTATTCGTATCTCTCTGAAACTTCTGAAAATCCACTCCACCTTTTGTTTGGTCATACAAGTATTTATCCTTCTTGATCATCTCTTCAAGAGTCTTAGGTTAATCAAACTAAATTTTATCTTTGTAGAATGTAGGCAGCCCACTCATGAATCTTTGCATGTTTTCCTTCTCATCTTTAATATAGACAACATACCTTGATTGCTCCAAAAATTTATTTTCTAATTTTTCCATAGTCATATTTTCCAACATGAGCTCAAAAACTTCTTGTTGAGGGGTCTAAATTTCCAATGCTCAACAACAGGGATTAAACCCAAGGAAGAGGCCCAATTAGACTCTTCCCTATTTGGTATGGAATAATCCTCCGGGTTAACGGTCTAGTAATTGTTTGAGGGGCTTTAAAAGTTATTTTATTTCATTCTTTTTATTGTTTTGTGTTTTAAGTTTATATACTACAAAAAAAGAAGTAAAATAAGGATTTTGGAGAAATATGTGTTGAGGGTAACCTATGGAAACCGTCAATGAAAACTATATAATAATTCATATTCTAGAATAAATAATTCCACTATGAATATATTTCTCATCAAATAGCATCCATGAAACAATAACTAATTAACAACAGAAAGATATAAGATTTAACTATCAGACATTCATAAATAATTTCGCAATATCTCAGACAACATAAAAACAAGATTGACTAATAAAGAAAATAATAGTTTACCGAAAGTATCCTACAATTCATTCAACCAACTAAGATAGCTCAATAGTATTGAAATTATTACTAGATGCATGTAATATTTAAGTAATTGTAGAATAATCAACAATAATGAATAAACACACAAAATTTCAGCAAACTAGAATGTCTTGACTCCAAAGAGTTTCTTAATTCAGCCTCGAAATAATTATCCTTTTACAATCCTCTTGAAAATCTCTATAGAGATCGAAAAAGTTCTTGAAATAATTCCAGAGATCAAAGACCCTTGATTTGAAGGTTAAACTCTTTATTTATAAGATAAAAAATAATTTTATTATGGAATAAAAATAAAATTGACTTTATTAAAAGTCATGCAATCTCCTCATGTAATTTGCATCTTCAGTGAAAAAAAGTCTTGATAAATTATCCATGCAAAAATCCATGCATTTATCCACATTTCCAATTAAATGTTGACTTCAATTCATGCATGTTCAACCTCATAAATATTTTCTTGATTAAATAATTCAACCTGGTGTTCTTTCTTTAGCAACCTCGTGCATGCATCTTTAATTTAATTTTATTTATTTATTTAAGCACAATCAACTCCAACTGAGTTTTTCTTCAATATTCAGTGATCATCCACTTTTAAAATTAGAATTTTCATGCACCCAATCAACAATTCTTCCAACTCTATTCGCATGCGCGTGTTTGTTAGTTGTCGGAAATATACCAGTTTGCAGCATACAACATTGGCATTCTTCTCACCATGCTATATGATTCCCCTTGCATGTACCTGGATCATAAAAAAGGTATATTAGGAACAAAAATATATTTTCGTGACAAATTTATCAGATAAAACTATTAATTGATCTTAAAATTTCATATGCATGTCACTTCCGTGAGCCTGATTTCCTTTATTTCATACACTTGAAACAAACCATGCCAAATCAATAAAAACTTATAAATAAAAAGTTGTATATATTGACGACACATTTTCAGTGATATATGGAATTATTAAAATGGACTTCAAAATCAAAAGTTATCATGAAAACACTGTAAGAATTTTGCACGTCGTAGATTTATTTTAAAATCCATAAACAAAAAGTGAATAATCACAAAAAAAGTATAACTACAAATTTGTACATCTCAACAACACATTTTGATCTAGGTGGATATCGGTGGCCACCCACCTTTTCCAACTGGCTCAAAACAGTTTTCTGGCAATTTTGGTAATTTACTATTTTTAGCAGTTTTTAACTTCTTGGACCATTTTGAGGGCCTAAATGAAGGTTTTTGGGGATATATATTCTCAATTATATCCAAAGGCTCTGATTGAGCCCCCTAAATGAATCTCCTTGAAGATACCTTTCCAACGAGCTATCGTGCACCCCAAACGGAGATCGTATGCCAAAGTTACACCCCCGGGAAGTTGATACACCAAATTGTTGGCTTTTCATCTTTCGGGGTTATCATTTTTTATTTTCTTTATGATAAAAAAGGCCTTTGGAGTCTCATTGTAAAATCATCTTCTTGTGAATTCTATTAGCGGACACATCCCTTCTCAGAGATAAGCTGTCACCATTATAGCGAGTCTTTCACTCTATATTTTTACAGTCTTTGTACATTTTCTCTCATTAATAGAAAATTGTGTATTATTGTATCTATGTGTTTATGGTTGCATATTTGATACATTTCTGTTATATTATTGTATATCTAATATATCTATGTACATTTCTTTATTATATCTCCGCTCTCATTTCGTGCCAAAAATAATCTAGATCAGTGGTATCAGAGCAGGCTGCTCTTGATCATTTTTTTAGTGCATGTCCCCGACGAGGTCCGAGTATAGAAAGTTGGGTCTTAAGATTGTCTCTCTTGAATACAAACTCTCTTTCACACCCAAGAAACCCTCCATGGTGGATGAAAATAAAAACAACGGAGCAGACGATTCTATCAATCTGTTTCTTGAGCAAGCTCTCACGCGACAGAGGGACGAAATGATGGAGAATTTTTTCCACATCCTTCAACGCCTTCCGATAGAAACATGCACATATTCATCAAACAACCACTTTGGAAGCACCTCTCCTTTCAAGGTACAGGTTAATTTTGTTATTCCCATATTTGATGTTCAAATAGATGCAGATGCCCTGGACAAATGGTTAAATTTGTTAGAAGGTTATTTCTCTGTTCATAATTTTTTTCGAAAGGGAAAAGATCACCTTCTCACTCCTTAATTATCTCCCCCATGTCAAACATTGGTGGGAAACTTACTAGGATCAAAGTTCCATTGAGGAGTCTGGAATATATGGGGTCGAACCCACTTGGGATATTTTTGTGGATGCGGTAAAGGAACAATATTACCCTATTGGCAACTATGAGGACCAGTACATGAGATGGACCACACCACGGAAATAGAGGGGCAAAGTAGTTACATAGTTCACCAATACATTCCACACCTTGCGCACCAATTTGGGTATCAAAGACTCTGAATGACATTTGGTTCTGAAATATCGTGGGGCTCTACAAAAATACACCCAAACTGAAATGGATTTTCTGGAAATCTCATCACTCGGTGCTTCTTATCGATATGTTGTTAAAACTGAGAAGAAATTTGGGTCTGCAAATATGCAACATCCAAAGTATGATAAAGAGATCCCTAAAAAATAGTTTCTTGAAAACCAGTCCAAGCCACAGGAAAAGAAGGGTCACGGGAAGACAAAGAAGGACACCGGAAAATGGTGCGATTTCCACAAAATCCCCTAGCACAACACCGAGGAATGTCACTCAAAATAGTCATTGGTGGCCAAGATCAAAGAAAAGGAGTTGAAACCTAATACAAAATCGGATTCTGAAAATACCGGTAAAAGACAGATCATCGACACATACCCCACTGCTATTGTTGCGACCACAAAAATTCAACCAGAAGAACCAACATATCCTGAAGAGGGGGGTTTCCTTTTTCATTCACAGATGTGGGTGAAGGGGACCCCGCTGCATTTTATTGTTGATAGCGAAAGCCAGAAGAACCTCATCTCAGAAGAGGTCGTCAAATAGTTGGGATTGTCGAAAACACCACACCCGCAGCCATACAACATCGGGTTGATTCCTCAAGGACGAGATCTTTGTGTCATCCAATAGTGTCGATTTTCATACAACATCCATCCCTTCAAGTATGAAGTATTATGTGATGTTCCCCCACTATTTTTTTTTTATGTTCTCTTGGGCCAACCATATATGTGGAAGCATTGTGTTGTTTATGAGTCTCGACCCCGCAGTGTCATTATTTCTCTGGGGGGTCATCTCTATAGAATACCAGAGGTAGTTCTGAATATTGTTCCACCTAAAGAATACCGCAAGGTATTATCTCGTACTACAAAATTTATCTTCTTCAAAATATGTTCAAAAGGTGAACAGATGGATACTGCAACCACTACAGCCTTGGCCCAAGCACCTTCTATCCAACAAAAGTAGGTCGACAAGATTGCAGCAAAGTGTAAATATTCCTTCTGCACATAGGCATATCATGTATCCATATTTGTTAAAAAGGTACAACCCTTCCAGCCACATGTTCATGACAACCTTCAACAAGCTAAGCAGTGCAACTTCTCCAACAAGGCAAGCATCTCATCAAGATGCATATTCAACAAACGTTTTTCCCTCTCCCCCGGGAACTCAACGTAATGGATACCATTGCTTCCTAAGGAGGGAATATTGATCCATATGGATATTGGTGTCCACACACCTTTTCCAACTGGCTCAAAATAGTTTTCTGGCAATTTTGGTAATTTACTATTTTTAGCAGTTTTTAACTTCCGGGGCCATTTTGAAGGCCTAAATGAAGGTTTTTTTGGGATCGAGCTTCTCAATGATAGCCAAAGTATTTGATTGAGCCCCCTAAATGAATCTCTTCAACAATACATTTCCAATGAGCTATCGTGCTCCCCAAACGGAGATCGTATGCCCAAAGTTACACCCTCGAGAAGTTGATACACCAAACTACCGACCAAAACGGGTTCCACAAAACTGTTAGATTTTCATCTTTCAGGGTTAGGGTTTTTTATTTTCTTTATGATAAAAAAGGCCTTTGGAGCCTCATTGTAAAATCATCTTCTTGCGAATGCGAGTAGCGGACACATCTCTTCTCAAAGATAAGATGCCACCATTCTAGTGAGTCTTCCACTCTGTATTTTTACAGTCTTTGTACATTTTCGCTCATTAATAGAAAATTTTGTATTATTGTATCTTTGTGTTTATGGTTTCATCTCTGATACATTTTTTTTATATTATTGGATATCCAAGATATCTTTGTACATTGATTTATTATATCTCTGCTCTCATTTCATGCAAAAAATAATGCAGATCACATTTCCAATGGTATAAGGCATGCCTCAAACAAAGTTCAGGATTAAAATTTATCGCAAAAATATGGAAATGGGTTCTCTCATCGACGACATTTTAGACATTTTCTGCGTTCATGAAAAACATGGAATTTTTTTAGCACAATTTATGTGGGAGGATAAATGATCAATATCCATTCTTGCTAGTGATTGGATGGTTAGGATTCATTGTGGAAAATCGTTTCATCGGTTCTTTTCAAACTGGTTTCTTTTGGCATGCTTAGACATGATATTGTTGATGATGTGGAAATCATACATGTCTTGATGATTAGATGGTTGGCATGGAAATGAAAATGGAAACAAGTGAAGTGTCAACACTTTATTGGTTCATGGTTTGTTGATATGTCGCATGACATGAAAGTCAATAAAACTATGAGGAATGGGTAAGGCATGAGTTAATATTTCAATGGTTTGGATTTGTTCATTCTCTTTATCAGATGGTTGAAATTGGTTTTCCAGGAAAAAAATCATCAGCGTCGGGTAGTTTCCATATTCTTTTAGATGTTGGGTTGATCATGATTGACACCAATGAGTTCATCCGTGATTGGAAAGAAACATTTTCACAATAACTTTGAAAGGCTAATCGATCCCACCGACGCCTGATGGGTTCATCAACATCGATGGAGAGGATTTCCTACTCATTAAAAATTCCACCAAAACCTTCGACCACCGATGATAATAAGAGAAGTATTTACAATGATGACATGGAATTTGTCGTGGTGGCTAACTTGTCAGGTGACATGGCAGGTAGGTAGTGCAAAGGATGACTTGGAAAATTTTCATGGAAGTCAACATGGTAGGTACAGAAAGTGGCATGGTAGTGTACATTCAATAAATTGGTAGGCTGATGTATCAGGTGGCATGGAAGATGACATGGAAGAAATGTAGTATGGAAGGTGATGAGGTAGCTGATCTGGTAGCTGACATGGTAGGTGACATGGTAGGTACAGATACTGACATGGAAGGTGACGTGGTCATGGGTGATGACATGGAAAGTGATGTGGTAGTTTTCATGGTCATCAAACAACACTACATGAGTGGTAAACACCGATGACTGAGATTCACCCCCATTCATGATCAAATGGTTGGGAGAGGTTTTCTTCATTTCATAATTCATTCACGATTGGGGAGATGTGTTATTATTTACTCTAAACCCATGTGGTTTCGGCTGATGTCGATGGTCCATCGACGATCGATCAAATACATGACTTGTCAAAACTTTGTTGGAGTTTCCTCCCGACACCGAAGATTTCATCGACAATTTTTTTAAGCCTTCGTCGGGATCGGGCTTTCAAGTGTGTTGATCCATTCCATTTTTCCTCAACCTCGATGAGTTTATCGCAACTTTCAAAAACCTTGATTTTGTTCTCCTATTTTTTATTCATTTTAAATTATTTCTTTTACCCCGTTTTATGCAAACATGAGAGTCCTTTCTCGAGTTTCTGGATATTTTAAATGCAAATAAAAAAAAGGAAAAAAATGCATAAACTTGACAAAGGACAAATATGAAACCTATGTAATTCCAAAAAGAAAAAGACACAAAATGTTTAAAAGGAAACGTGGTACCCAAAAATTGAAAATTTTAAAGGTGTTTTGAGGACTCAACACTTCCTCTATATCTTCTTGTCATGATAATGCTCAGGAAGATATTGTTATTGAAAATATTTCTTGAGTTGTTTCTAGGGAATTTCCTCTCATTGATGCGCTTAACTTGCATTAGTTGGTCCCACCAAATAGAAGCTTTCCCTTGTAGCTGAAAGTACTTCCTTATATGGTGAGATTCATCATGTCCATTTTTTTCTCATAGTGGATTTCTTAGCCACAACCTTACTAATTTGTCCCATATTTTATGGGTTGTCAATTATATCTCATCCTTGTTATATATACCATGCAAATTTTACCAAAAATGGTTGTAGTCGGTCCCAACCTCTTCTTTTTAAGAAGCCATGTTCTAACTACATCATTTATAATGCATGTTGCATCATCTCAATGGATTGCTATGTTATGTAAGGGATCCAACTCATAGCCACCTACTTGACTTAATTGTAGGTATGCATGATACAATTATAAAACAATGGTGAAAACATTAGAACCCCTTCAACATATCATTGACTTCATTGTAGATATGTGTTGGTTACTATGCTTATTACTTACTCTTCTATTTTGTCTGAGTTTATTGACTCAGGGTTCGTGTCTATTCAGGTTTCTAGCAAAGCCTCTAAAACTATAGACCCTCCTGGTAAACCAGAAGGCAACACAACACATAGAATGCGTTGTGTAGTCTCACCCGAGATAGATTTAATGGATGGTTGTAATACTCAAGTGTTTACAACATAGGATCGAGTGCGAGATAGATAACTGTATATTGAACCATTATCATAACTTGTAACCATAATATATTTTCATTTGCAAATACCCAAGAAATATAACAACGCATTCATTTAAGCAGAACAATAACTACAAAAGACAATAAAGATATGTATGCATTCATCACATAACACAGATGTTACCGTGGTTCACCCCCTCTTAGGCTACGTCCACAATGATTTGGCTCTCATCTTTTTTATTATAGTCGTTCTATCACTATGTGTCGCGTGCTTACAAATCTTCCCCATCGGGAAAGATCTATGTGAGGCGGACTAGATTGCACCAGGCTCCTCATCCTGCGATCTAACCTTGAACATATTCCCTCCTTCATCTTCTCTAGATCAACATCTTATACAAAATATATCATACAAAAAAAATATTACATATCATAACAGCTCATAGATAACTAGCTAAGTTCGATAATACTCTGAACCGACCCCAAAATAACAACAATGATCGAAACACCCCTATGATACCTAAGTATCTATATTTATACATTTCTAGCTCTTCAGCCATTACAATACATTACAAAAACCCTAACCCTAACGTCGCTAGGTCTTCCCTGCATGCACGCATGTTGTTCTTCCTTCCAGTTGTCGCTTCCCTCGTGCATGATTTATTTCCCAAAATTTCCTTTCTTTTCTACTTTGACCTGCCTCCAACAGGCCCCCAACACTAACATGTGGCTCGTTCAGAGCCACCTAATCTTTGTGTTCTTCCTCAATCTCCTTGGTGATCAACTGGAAATTTTCCTTGAGCTATGTTGCCTATGTATGCACCTGCGCAGTATTCTCCTTGAGTGTGTCCACTATCTGGACTGCAACTTCGTCGTTGATCAATTCCATGCACTCTGCTTGGGTCTATTTTATATGTGTCTTGGCTTCCTCTGCATATGCCAATACTTCTGTGACCCTCTCTTGCAATGGCTCTATTTGAGCATGACACTCATGTTTATGTGTTTGTGCAGTGGTGAGTTCTTCCTGCAATTTCTTCATGTCCTGCACCCCTTTGACGTGCTCTGTGATAGGCATTGTCTTATGCATTTTCTTGAGGTCCTGGATAGTTGCACTTATCCTTTATTCTTCCTTATCCCACCTTTGGATCTATGTATTCTCTAACTTTTTCCAAAGTTGTGCTACTCTATCAAACAAGTCGGTTGTTGAGTTGACATGTTTCTCTATCTCCTGCAGCTACGTTGTTTCCTCCTTATTCCTTTGCTCCTTCACTGATGGTGGAGTAGTTGGTGTGAGATGCTCTCAGATATTCTCAATCTCCTTCTAATATTGATCGATTGCTTGCGCAATCTGATCAATATTTTCTTCTGTTGTGATTTCCTCTGTTTGCGCGGTCTTTGGAATCTTCTTGTATGTTCCTGTGAATTTCTTCTCCAATTCGTTCACGCGCTCCCTCTCCTCTTGGGTTTCCCTCTTAGCCTACTCATAGATTATTTCCAGCGTGTCCCACTTCTTTGTTGCCTGCTGCAACTCGCCTAAGTCTTTGCGTGCGCGATATTGTACCTTGTGGTTTATGCTAACCTGCAACTTGTGTAGATCCCTGGATGGCATCTGTGTCAATACCAATTGGATCTGCCTTAAGTCCTTTAGGGGTTTATTCCCCACAATATCATCCATGCGTAGCATACTGGGTGTGATGTGGAATGTTTTGTTCAACTACATTATCACATGGAATGGATCTCATTCTTCTTCTTCCACTCTTTCCTTTGTCTGTGGTACTGACGGCCCTACTCCCATGCTGTTGTTTGTTGTCTGTACTTCCCCAATTTTCTTGAGGAAATTCTACATTTTTGCTAGCTCCTATTGAATCCTTTCCCTGTGGTGTGCAGCATGGTCAAAATCCTCATCTAGACAATCCTGGACCATTCGGGATATCATCTCTCCATCATCCTTCATGATCATATAGTCTGGAGGTGTTCTTTGTGCCTTCATCTTCTTGTGTTCTCCTCCTGTATACGTGGTTGGCCTCTTATTTCCACTTGGCTCCTGTGGATTGGGACTCAGTGTAGTCCCTTGCATGGCCTCGACCTATTTTTGTTGCACTTGAGTCAGTTGTGTAGTGTTCTTTTTCCCCTTCTAGGTCCCTACCTTAGTTGTCCCGTCGTCTGTCTGGTTTGTCTTTGTTTGGCCCATCGTTCATTTCTTGGGCACTTGGATTTCTTGTGGGTCTATTTCTCCCTACTCTACCTCTCCTTCTTCTATTCTTTCCAGTAAATCCTGGGTGAGAATTGGAATCTTTCACTCATCATCCCATTTGTTGATAACCATGTTGATGTCACCCTCTGTGATACAATAGCGCATTTGTAGCCATTGTTTATCGGGATCCTTCTGTGCTTTTATCCACATTGTGTGGCATGTGGCCTTGAAGTTGGCGATGTCACGATACCGTGCGACAACCTCTAGTGTTATTCTCCACATTTTGTTGATGGCCTCCTGCAAATTGTGTAGGTATCCTCCAAATATGGACCCGTTCATCCTTTTATGCTTAGCATCCAATGTAGCTCTCAGCAATAAGTATCTTTCTCCCTGGTTTGGTTTGGTTTTGGTACAAAAAGTTAGATACCTTGGTTCTATCCATCCTATAAAGGCTATTAACATGATCAGCCATGAATAGTGAAACTATGTTCCTAGATCTTGTGCATCCTTGCAGTCATCCAGGAATAAGTTCAAGAGATACGGTGCCCAGCTCACTATAGTTTCCTTGGCGCATTGAGCTACAACTGCAAAAACCCTAGCTGGAACTTCCTCTTTGCGGCATTTTCTCAGCAACTTACAGGCTAAGATTTTTGCACCCATTTGTGTGGCGACATCATTGATAATCTTGAGAATAATTCCTAGTTTCCCCCTGTCAGTGCCATACTTCTTCTTCATATCTTCCACTAGTGCTTTCTCCTTGGTTTTGTCATCCAGAAACTACGTGGGATCCATGCCTAGGGATGGAAACCCTATTATTCTCACAATAATCTCTACATCTATTGAGATGAGCTTGTCCAACCAGATGTCTCCACCATGTGTGACTGCTAACAATGTTTTGACACATGCACCTATGTACTGACCTCAGCCAAAATGTGGTAGGTCTAACAGACCTAAAATTCATGTTTTCTCCAATCTTGTTTCCCAATGGTGTGGATGATCAATCGATTCCCCAACCAGATTCATTCCTATCATCTCCATGTACACTCTCTTTGAAAATTACAGAAAATTGTATGTGTATACTACATCATGGTCTAAGTATTTTAGCTTGTCAATATGACCCAACAAGTCTGATCCCACTCGTAACCCATCTGGTATACACGGTAGAACGATTATTGCACTGGGTTGTTTACTAGGTGACCTAGGTACTTGCTTCTTGTCTTTCTTCGGTGGTGGCAGCTAGCTCGAAATTCCAATGGCTCCCGGTTGTGTTTCTGAATACCATTCCAGCCAACTTGTGACATATTCAACTGTTCCTTCTGGTGGGTGGTCTGACACGGTGGTTTGAGACTCATCTATCTCAATTGTTGCTTCCATATTTGGCATCATTCCATTGACTCTTGGAGCTGCTTCAGTGTTCTCTGGTTGCACCTCCTTCAGGGTTTATGCTTCTTGGTTCTATGGCTCTTGTACCTCTGTCGTTATATCTATATTTGTGCCCTCTGGTGCTGGATGGTGGGTTTCTTCCACTATCAGTGTAGGATTCACCAGTGTTGTGTCTAGAGATGGGATTTCATCGACATTGATGATCTCCAACATCTTATGTTCACCTTCTTCCAAGTGTACTCGTGACCTGTTTTTAACTCTGGTTATTCTGGCAGTCTGGATCGCTTCTGCTAGATTTGGTGGTGCCATGGTGGTCAATGTCAAATGTCTGTTGAATTCGAATGGTCTCTGTGAACTCTCTCTTTTCTTTTTAGCCTCTATCACTCTATGTCTGCTCTATTTTCGCAAATAGACTATTTTCTCCCGCATCCATGTGTTGTATGGGCATCCCATGAAGCTTGTCGAGGATGCTTCTTTAATGGTGGGTTCAATGCACCTCTAGTGGTTTCATACTTTCCATTACTCTACCTTGCCGACTTCAGTTGGTGTGATTAATGTGGCATCCCATCAGTCCTTTTTGGCCTTCATTTCTACCTAACGTTGTCTTGTCATACTTCTTTTGTTGACTTTCCTTTTCCCATTTATTTCCCTTTTGACATGGTAATTGTCCTTCTCCTTGTTGAGTTTTTGTTCCTAAGTGTGCATCCCCTTTCTTTCTCCGATGTGTTGTTCTTCTATTGGTTTCTTTTTTTTTTCTTTTTTTTTTTTACTATGTGGTGGGTGGTCGACTGTCCTTGTACAGCTTCATTCGGCTCCCATTGATCATCCCTCTGAGTTTTGAACCTAATAAGTCTCTTAATTGTACATCTCCTCCATTTGTGACAAATTTTACTTCGTACGGTCCTAGCCAGTTGTTGGGCCCCAACAACTCCCCCTAAATTTTTTACAAAATTTGAAGGGCCCCTATTAGAATCTTGATAATTATAATGAGCTACAAAATCAACCTTTTCAAATAGTTCCATACCTTGGCTTGCTTTGAGACAAACTTAACACATTCACTATAGTATGATATATTCATTACAAGAGTATATGTCAAAAGTTAGAAACGAGCATAAAAATCTCAATTTAAACAAAACGTTAATTTTTATCAAATGTTTACTTTCGTT
>JZKD02S2430873.1:350377-367226 GCA_000966675.3 Picea glauca
AATAATTTTATGAGCAACAACAGATAAAATTTGGAAAGGCGTCAAGATCAGATAGGCAATTTTGCAGAACTGATTGCAGCCAAACCGTGAGGAATTAGAAGAAACGGTTGAAAACTCAGAACCCAAATGGACCCATTTACCTTCCGCGTAGATATTTTCCCAAACAAATGCACGATTTGAGAGATATTGATGTCTTTTTACGAGGCAAATTTCAGGTGGCGAAAATTAATAGTGACGCCCAGACTGTTCATTCATTGTATAAATATATGAGAAAGTTCAAAGCCCGGGGATCCAAGAGAATTGGAGAGGAGGATTTTAATCCTTTCTCTTTTGCATATTATTTATTTTGTAAACTTTTTATTTCTTTTCAAATGGAGTAATGGATGGCTGGAATCTTTGGGAGAATGGACGAGTATTTTTAAAGAAGAATATGGAATTCCATGTTGCTTAATGGATTTTGTCCTGTGAGTAAAATGGTTTTATTTTCATTATAATATCTTCATATTCTTTGAATATTTGATTATGCATTGATTTAAATAGATTTAATCTTTTTTATCAATACATGGTTAATTATTATCATTTATGTATTAATTTTTCCAATCTTTAAAGTCTATTATCAAAAAACAATCTTCCAGGACTACAGAATGGACAAGTGATTCCAAAAACTTAATAAAACGACATATATGCATTTTGGCTTTAGCCTTTTGTTTATAATGTTTTTATTTATGTTTTGTTAATCTTGTTACATGTGCAGGTCTGATATTTTTAGATTAAATGATCTGTGATGTGTAGGAGGTTTATATTATAAATACCATCTATCATTTGCTTCATCAAAATACAAATGCTGTGATTATATCTTCGATTTAAATAATGGGATTTATCTTTGAGTTTTAAATTGAATGATAAAATGCATAGATTGCTTCCAGATTTATCTTGTTGTAATCATGTATAATTATGAGATCACAGGTTTATGTTTGTGTTTCATTTTCTGCCATTAAAATCTAAGCTGCCAATACATGTTCTGAATTTATTTAGAACAATCATAAGGTTCATTGCAGATTTCTCTCCTAGACATGGCAGTTGGATGTTCACCACTCATGCAGATGCTTGGATACACCTCACTAATTCACTGACAGGATAGCTTCTTTGTATTTTTCTGTCATTTACATATCGTTGAAACTAGAATGTATGGTTCCGCTTTGACTATCCACATTTTCATGTTTCATTAACTCCTTTTGAAAGATTCTTTAAATTTATAAAAGAAAAAAAAAAATATTTTTATGTGCTTTCTTTATCTGCTTCCTAGAAGCAATCATTTTTCACATCGATTTTCGTAAGTTTCTATTAAAACTTGCATCTTGTAAATCATGTAAATAAACGAGACTTGTATATCTTCTGCTTAAATACAACTACTACAGTTACATTAGAACATATGTACATATATATATAGTGTTTAGTAATTAGTTAGTTATTTCAGCTCTTTTATTTATTTTATTTGTTTCTTCTAGGACTTTGAGATTGGCCAATAGAGCCATTAAACCCATCAGAACAAGTTATACCAAACGGCTTGGGTTATTTAGAAAACCTCGGACCAGACTCGTTCTTCCAATTGACGGACGATCATTTTCGCCCATCAACACCAGTGCATCCTTATATTTCCTGGGTGTTGAAGTGATTTGTTGTCATACATCAGTACTAGATCTCCTTCCTTGAATGTTTTCTTCTTGATGTGTCTATCATGACAAGATTTGTCTCTTGCTTTTTGAACCTGTTGGTGGAACCTTGCTAAGATCCTATCTTCCTCCATGCTCATTAACTAATTTAGTCACTCATGTATTGTGCATCATTATGTCATCTGTGTGATCGTTGCTACGTGCAAGCTTGGTACTAAAATTTCTAATGACACCACTACTTCTTGGCCATATACCAGTTTAAATGGTGTGTGCCCTGTCAACGTTTTTCACGTAGTCCTGTAGGCCCATAATATTACTGGTACTTTGAGGTCCTAGTCATCCATGTTCACATTACAAATCTTTGTCAGTGCATTCTCCAAGATTTTTTTAAATGCTTCCACTATGCCATTTGCCTGTGGGTGATATGGTGTGCTCCTTTGATGATGGACTTCAAATTATTCAGTCATAGCGTTGATAGTGTTGTTTATGAAGTGCGTGCATTGGTCGCTCATCAAAACTCTTGGGCATCCAAATCTAGTGATCACTTGCTCAAATAAAAAGTGTCTTGTTGTTTATGCATTGCAATCCATCACTGGTGTGGATTTACCCCATGGTGTTAGGTACTTAGTCATGGTGATAATGTACCTAGATCCTATTCTTTTTGTTGGTGGGTTGATTGGTCCCACAAAGTCTATTTCCCACTTGTCGAATGCCTACAATGTTACTTGTGGTTGTAATGGCATCTCATCCCTTCTATTGGGTTTACCTACCCTTTGACAGACATTGCTTCTTTGAAAGTAATCCTTCGAGTCTCTATGAATCATTGGCCACCATAGTCCTGCATGCAATACCTTATGCGCGGTAGCTTTGCCTACATAGTTCCCTCCTTCTATTCCCTCATGGGATTATACTAAAACTCATGGTCTTTCATGTTCTAAGACATATCTTCACAAGATGCTATCTGCACCCATTTTATATAAGTGTCCTGCAATCAGTTGATAGTCTGCGATGCGGACTACCAGGTTTTTCTTCTACACGGTGTTATATTCTTGTGGCGTAGTACCTATGCTCAAGTACTGAATGATATATGTGAAGTGTTCATCAGTGATCTGGACTGATAATAACTGTGTGTTTGGAAATTTGTTCTCTAAGTTCATAGGTTCTTCTCTATTTGTGACTCTTAATAGGTGGTCAAGTCCTTGTTACACATCAAAATTACTGATTACGATGATGGCCTAGTGTCATCATTACCAATGTCACAAGTGTCTCATTTTGACCGCAAGTGTCAAAAACATCATACTGCCATCTTTCCTATGTCGTGTCTCTAACGACATCATAAGGACACTTAAGAAACCTTCAAAGACTGGTTTTAGAAGGAGAAATCATCTGATGAGGAGTACAAAACATTTTCCATGGGAAAAACCACTTAAAAATGATTTTTGGAAGGCAAATCTCCCCTACCCACTGTCAGGGAGTGCTAGCGCTCCCTGGCCTCCTTTGGGGGAGCATTTTAGCACTCTGGACACCCTTCTGGGGGAGCACCAGGCATTTTTGAGGAAATTTTGGGAAGCACTCCCCTACCCATTGTCTTAGGTAGCACCAGTTCTCCCTAACCCTCTTTGGGGGAGCGTTGTAACGCTCTGTGTACCCTTTTGGGGGAATGTTGGCCTATTTGAGGGGAGCGTTATGTTGTTGAGAAAATTAGGGGAAGATCCTCCTTATATTGGAAATCATTTGGATTTGAATCTGAGGTCAAGGCTGGATCTTGGGGAGGATCCACAACTGAAGGAAAAAGATCCTCAACCTATCCCAATAATCTCTAAGGTGGTTGGGTCTCTCCAAGATTATATGAGGCCTTCTCATGGTGAAAATCACATGGCATATTAGAGGCATCAGACTTATGATATCATAAGGGAGATTTATTAGTGAAAGCATATTCATTTTGATGGTGGATTATTTGAGCAAGGGGCTGGACAAAGAGAGCTTGGTGATTTTTTTGCATCTACATCAAGGTTGTAAGCACTTTTCTTTGTTTTCATTAATATACATATGTTCTTGGCATATTTCTTTCAAGGTTGTGTTTATTCTACATGAACTTGCCTCTAGTAGATAGATCTGGTTTCAAGCTAATCTTAGTAGAATAGGAAGCTTGTTTTGTTCTCGAGTTGATTGCGAGACTTGTCAAGGAGCTTGGGGATCAAAGCTCAACTCGAATTGTTCAAGGACGAACATCATTAAAAAGGTACACCTTTCTTCCTCTTCTCTATACATTAGTTTATCTAGGTTTAAAAGGATGCCAGTGACCAACGTTAGCAACCTTTTTGACTTGGTCATAGGGATCTAGTATCCAAGAGAGAATCCACTTGTTCCCAGGGGGATTTTTCTGTAGCAGAAATTGGCGACTCCACCAGGGAAGTGAAATTTTAGTTTTGGTTTCCTTCCTTGGTATTTTTCCTGACCTTTTTCTCACCTTTATATCTTCTTCATATTGTGCTTATGATTCTTAGATGTGTTGTTGGCTTTTGATTCATCCCATACACATTGAATTTTTGCATTTTCCTGAGTTTTTTGTGATTTCTTGGCAATTGTTTGAGTTATGAGAGGCCAACTCTCCCATGCCTCTACTACTAGAGTGCTAGAACTCCCTTGCAGGCTCCCAGGGAACATTGCAACGCTCTGGTGCCCTTGACACCAGAGCGCTAGTGTTTTTCTTCTCAAAACTCTTTTAGGAGTTGATCTCAGAGTCTAATTTTTTTTTATTTATCTACTCAAGGTTATAATCATCTTAGTGTGTCTTTGTTTCAGCCTCCAAACTTTTGATTTCTGAGAATTCATGATGCTTTGTTTGGGTTTGTAACATCTCTTTCTTCTTTACTTTGAGTCACTCTTCTTCTTTCGAGATTTAGACTCGATTTACTACTTTCTCCTTTATCTGATGGTATGAAAGTTGTTGTAAGGAAACTCAGAGTTCTATGCATTATTCAATTTGATATTTGAGGTCTTTTTCCCAATCAATTCCTGGTTTTTCATCATCCATTAACCTTCTCCTACCTTCACTAGAAATTTCACCAATTTTGCATGGTTTTTCGCTCTTTTTCTAAGTTTCGGGGAGGACCAACACCCCTCTATAGACCATACCAAAGAGCCATCACTCCCCTACAGTGTCTTATGGAGGATTGAAACACTTTGTGCACCCTTTTGGCGGAGAGATAGTCTCTTTTTTGAGAGTTTTTGCCTTCTTTTGCTCAGTCTTTTGCAGCCTTTTTTGCAGAGATATTTACCCAGAGTCTGTGGTTGGTTTGTGAAGTTGTTTGGATTGGTTTTTGATGGTTTTTATGCTTATCACTCCCGATTTTATTTCTTGGAGCTTGAACCCTTTTTTAGAAATGTGAAATTGTCTTTTCCAGCTGCTTTTTGTCAGGATAGTTTTGAGTGATTTCTCTTTCTCCCTATCTTTTCTTGGATTCTTCTCTGCATTTTATTTGTTTTCCTTGGATGTTGGATTGGTTCTAGAATCCTTGATGGTGTTCTTGCTTGTTAGAACAAGTTTCTACTTGTTTTCTTTCATACCTCGTTGCCTTGAGTGCATGGTTTGTTTGTAGCCCTTTTGCTTTGTGTCTTTTGCATCTGCATAGGACTCTTTCTCTTGATTGAAAGTATTCGAGCATTGAAGGTTTTGTATTTACTTTTTGTACACATCATAATCAAACAAAGAATATGAATTCATTCTTGATTTTGGGTAGTGAAACTAGCTTGCATTTGAAGTAGTAGAATTGCATGTTTGTTGGCATTTTGGGACATTGTACATCTGGGATGATGAATGTTTTATCCTTATCGTAGCATATCTTTCATCGAAATGAAAAGATTGCATATTCATCTCTTTGCATAAATTTCAAGTCAGTCAAAACACCATATTGTCCATGCCATTTTCCTTTTGAGTAACAACAACCTTAAAAATCAAGCGCTAAACTAAAATTGATTAGACATTTTTACATTTTCTGGTAGAAAACCTACATTAGATTAGTTGTAGGGATTTGGAATAGGTGTGAAAGATAACTTTCCAAAGATGCAAACAAACATAGGATCTTGTGTTAGGGAGCGGTGAAATCCAATTGCTATGTTTTGTGTTGGGAAGCCCTTCACACACAAGGGTCAAACCTAAGGTCGCATTGAGACTAGCAAAGTTACTCACCCTTCTTTGTTGGTCTTGGTGTAGAGATTGCGCGTATTATGGGGGTCGCTTGAAGGTATACCCACAATGATGAGTGGAAGCCTTTCAAGTTGATTTTGGGCTAGATACCCTGCCCTTGTGCATGGATCAGATTGTCGATTGTTTCCCCAGGAATCATTGTTGTAGTTGGTAACCTTAGTGGCCTATCTCTTTAGGGTATTTACACAAGGTGATTGTGGAGGGGAAAGTCTTCACGGTACTTGAAATCGACATTGGACAGACTCACTCGGGCTCCTTGGAGGGTATACCCACGATTATTTGTGGGAGATTGCACCAGGGTGTAATTCTGTTAAGCAAGTCGTCAACGTAACTTTTCCACCCACTCTATCTCAGCCCCTTCTTACTTTTTTTCTAGGACGTTGGATTTCATCACCAAATAGTATGCTCATTGTGAGAAGGTTTTGTTTGATTTCTTGCTTACTAGAATTTTAGCATGTGTTGTTTGTTCTCCCTAGCAGAATCTAGGTCTGATCTTTATTTTTATGGTGTCAGTTCCCGGAATGACCAATGAAGGAACCCCTTTGCCAGGGGAACCCTTTTTTTTTCCTTCTTATGGAAATTTTGGTCCTCCTTACATCGCTACTTTGAGCCTTCCAGGTCTCACAATTGGGTTACTGGTATGGTTGTTTTCCACTCTGGTGATCTCGAATGCAGGTGCTTTAGATGTAAGCACACCACCCACACATCAACCTCATGTCGACATTTCTCCTTCTTCGCTCGTTAGGTCTCCTTCCATTTCTCCTTCTTCACCTAGTGAAATATCTAAAGTGAGTATCCAAGTTGATAAGAAGAAGAAGAAATGGAAAGAGAAGAAGAAGAACCAGAAAGGGACCAAGCCTCCAACTACATCAGATGTTGGATCCAAGCAACCAACTATTGTTAATAGTATCGGGAGTGTTGATGAGGTCGACAAGACTACAACGAAGAATCTGAAACCCAAATTCCCTTGCATTATTTTTAAGGGCGACCACTTTCTGAGGGATTTCCCTGGTATTCCCAAGGTCTTCGAAGTGTGGTCCTCCATGTCATTGTCCCCTTCTAGACATGATGGTGACGCCTCGTCAACTAGTGACGTTAAGGTTGGTAAGAAGAAGACAACTGTCAAATTTCCTTGTATGTTATGCGAAGGTGATCATTATTCTTACCTTTGTCCTCATATGGACGAGACTTCTTCTCTTTTGGAAAAGATTCAACTCCCAACTGGTTATCATAAGATTTTCACCAACCCATTGTTAGTTGATAGAATGGTCAATCTGGTTCCATCCCCAGTCAGTCTGGTTGATCAGGTGGTCAATCTAGTTTCATCCTCGGTTGAACCACTCACCAAAGTAGTTGATCAATTTCCTTCATCGATCAGCCCCACTTTTCATATGAAAAGTGAAACCCAAGTGACTAATATCGTCTCATCATTGGTCAGTCCCACCCTTCAACCGAAGAGTGCCAAAGTGGTTGCTCTGGTTACATCATCGGTCAATCCTACTCCTCTTCTGAAGAGTGCCAACGTGGTCAATCCCACTCCTCCTCTGACGAGTGCCAAAGTGGCTGCTCTGGTCCCTTCATTGGTCAGTCTGATTGATCATGTCGTCAATCTAATCACGTACTTAGTTGAACCAGTTGACAAAGTGGTTGATCTAATCCCATCTTCGATCAATCCCACTATCCCATTAGAGAGTGCAACCCAAGCGGTCGATCTGTTTCCACCTATCGACCCCATTCTCCCCTTGGAGAATGAAACCCAAGTGGCTGATTTGATGTCATTATCAATCGATCCTACTCTCCCTCTAGAGATTAACCCAATTTTTCCCACATTTTTCTCATTGATACAGAATCTACCGTGTTGGGGGGAATTCCTCCTTCTCCCATGAAACCCCCTCCAAGTAATGAGGCCATCCTTTTTTATTGGGGTGCGTTAACTGGATCTTGTCTTCCCTCCCACATTCATTTCAAGATTATAGTACAGGCTTGTGGACGGGTCGTTACTCAAACACTGATAGATGAAGGTTCGTCCATTAGTATTGTGTCCTCTGTCGCTTGGAAAGATTTGGGTTATCCTCATCTTGTGTCGGTTACCCAGACTTTGTTTTCTTTTAACAGAAGAACCAGTCACCCTTTAGGGATCCTTCCTTAGTTTCTTGTAACTTTCGGATGGAAAACTATCTTTATTGATGTTATGGTAGTCTAGTACCCCTTGGATTTTGATTTACTCCTTGGGCGAGATTATGTCTATGACATGAAGCTATTGTGTTCAATTTTTTTCGTGTGATATCTTTTCTGCACGATGGAAGAATGGTGACTATTGATCAACTTTCATTCATTGGCCCTAACTTGAACATCAACCCAATGAACTCCCTAAATGGGTCTTATCTGCAGTCAGTATCACCCCTACCACAGGTCAATTATGTGGCATTATCTCCCATGACTACAACTTCCAATGACTTAGATCTGGTAGTTGACATGGTGATCTCTTCAACAGGGCTATTAGAGCCATATCTCCCTACCCTTATTGAGGTCTTCGACATGTATTCCTTCCAAGGTGCTTCTCTTCCATCCAGTGAATACCTCTTGGAATCCATGACCGAGTTTTGTCCCTTGACATGGTGTCCTTCCAAACCGTTATCCTCTTGGAAGCCATGATCAAGAAGAGTCAACAAGCATAGTTTCTCTTGTCTGTGGAAAGCTCGTTAAAAAATGAAACAGAGGTTATGAGCATAGTTTTTCCTCTATGTAGCAATCTCGTTAAAAAATGAAACAACAATATGCGGTTGGAACCCGAAGCCTTGAGCATATTTATTTTCTTGTATCAAGCTCGTTAAAAAATGAAACCATCACCTCTCTTGTCAGGTCGAGTGTTTCGCCAGATCTCATAGATACCAAGTCGAGTATTTCTTTAGGTCTCATGTTTGAACCTTCATTTCATCCACCTATATCATTTTTCTCCATATAGTAGAGAAATTGGTGACAACCTCAAATTCGGTGAATGATTTGAATCTTGGGGGCATTGTCTCCAGCCTTTGATTATCATTCTAGAGTTAAGGAACTATCTTTTTAAGTTGGGGCCATACCGAGCTTAGTCTTTGTTCCTTCTCATGCTCATAAATACATGAGAATATAACCGCATAGACTTTTATCACTTTTTCATACTCATAAAGGATACATGAAGAAGGAAGCCCCCTGGAGTCTCCTTTAATCTCTTTTCAGACTCTCTAAACCTGAAAAGATTGTCGAGTGATCTTGCTTCCTTTCACACTCGTTAAAAGGTTTGAAAGGGCATATTTCGAGTGATAATTTATCTATTTTTTGGCCTCACAAGACAAACATTACGAAAAAGGACAACCCTGGAGTTGTCTTTAAGTTATTTTCAGATTCTCTAAACATGAAAAATCACCGAGTTTACCTTCTCTGGACTCGTTAAAAAATCATACATTGAAGGGCCCATACGGGACCGAACCCTTACTTCTTCTAGTTCGTTAAAAAAAGGAAGAGGAACTTACCGAAGGTGAGTTATATCAAGCATGTGTTACCCTCCTCGAGCTCGTTAAATCAAAAAGAGGTACTCATCTATCTGGATGGGGGAAAAATTGAAAGAAGCAAGCCAAGCAGTTTTTGAGAACATTACCAATAACTCTTACGGTTTCCCTTAAACATGACACTTTTTCTTTGCACGCATTTTAATCCATTGAACCTATGCACTGTACCAATCCTCTGAGTTTTCTTACTCCTTTGGGTCACCCGACAAAAGTCACAGTATCCACTGCATTATCATGTTTTGGTCCATGTCATGTTTCTGTTGTAGTGCCTCAATGTTCAAGGGAAGTATCTGCCTTGAGCGTCAACTATTGGCACAGGGGCAGACCCAATGTTCAACGCTTAAGAGCACACCAACAAAACCCTAACTACCGGCCCTTTCGGCGACACCTGCGAAGCATATGAAGTCTCAACCAAGGTAGAGGCAAGGGTGGTTGCAAGACTCAAGTGTCTGCAACCTTAGCTGGGACACAGATCTGTGATTATATCACTTACAGCCCACTTAGCATTGATCATTCATTAATATTCAACCCTTATTATACTTCGTAGATAGCACAGAGCATCGCAACATTCACTTAGATCTAATATATTTCAGCACTTAGCAACAATAAAATAGATCGGATCCAGTAGATCGGCACTAAGAATATTCATACATATAAGATCTAACATTCATACACATCTAATTAGCACAGAGCATAAGTAGATCTATCTAAATATATCAAAGCACTTAGTAAATAAAGAGATAAACACATCAAGTCAAAGCACAAAGCATCACACACAGATTTACGTGGTTCACCCCCACCCTGGGGCTAATTCCACCAACTCTTCTTCTTTATTAGTGTCTTCAATCGGTTACAACACAAAGCCACTCAAAACCCTTACTTCACACAGGTCAAAAGATCTTCACAACTCGCTAGATCCTTCTTCCTTGCACTTCATCACAAATCCTTCTACAACCTCTTACAACAACTTGCACTTAGCTCTGCAAGCCTCTTACAATCATGTACAAAGAATTTACAATCCACATCTGATCACACAGATCTAACTACTAGCACTAAGCCATCGACCATCCTTACATTTCCTAAGTATCTATTTATACATTACAAAAGTGGGCCTAAGCATGGGTAAACCCATGGGTCGACATCCCTTTCCCATTACATTAACCCAAAACCCTAAAAGGGGCCCAAAAGTGGACCGAGATCCCGTGATCTCTGCTTCACTTGGAGCTTCATCTTTGACAGGCTATCGAAGTCCAAAAAATGGTCAAATATTACCAAGTACTTCCTCAAAACTTGTTCAAGGGCCAACAAGCCCCCAACACTCACCTGTGACTCATCCCAAGTCACTCTGGTCTGCACAATTCTTCTTCAAAAGCCTCGATCTTGGCTCGAGATGCTTCGACCTGTTTCTTTGTTGTGGCCTCCTATTGGGTGAATTCCAGGATCACTGTGTCATTTACTAGTCCTTCTAGGTGTTGTTCTACTGTGATGACGACTTGCTCAAGCTCTGCTCCCTGGATTTCGATCTAGGAATATAACATGCATGCCTTGTCTTGCACCGGTTGTATTCGTTGAGTGAATTCCATCAATTTACTCTGGATCATATGTATTTTCTATTGACTTGTGTGTTGTTCATGAGATATTTTCATTCTATCCACTGCAGACAGGGCCTTCAGTTGCACTTGTAATGTATCTGCATGGTGCTTTTCTTCCTAAAGATGCAAATCTAGCGCCTGTAACTCTGGATTCTCTGTAATGTTCTCATAAGTCTGGGCGCTCTGGTTACTGAGTTACTTGCACTCCAAGGCAAGATATTTCAATTGGTCAAATGCACTGCAAGAAATTGCTTCTCACTAGTCTATATCTCCTAAGGGGTCTCAGGCACAATGCAAAGTTCTAGATCACCAATGCGCTACTGAAGCTTCTGTATAACTTCTTCAAGTTGTGCCACCTGTTGTGGAACTCTCTCTTTATCATGTACTTCAATAATAGTCATAGAGTGGAGTGATTTATGACTAGTTCCTTGACTTCAAGCTACTTTGTGAGTAAATGTTCCTTGCTTTGTTGTAGCTATGCTTTCTCTTTGTCCCACTGTACTTGAATAGCAAGTTTTTCTCATTCGGTAGCACTACGCTACTCGACAAATACTCCCTGTACCTGTGTCAAAGCTTGGGTGGATTGTGTTGTGTCTTCTTGAGCTTGTCGAAGGCGAGCTTTGACCATATCAACAATCAGGTGAAGTTGGGTTGGCTCATCTCCTAGTTCTACTGTCCCTACTGGCAGAGGCATAGTGGGGACTGCACGGCTAGACTGGAGTGTCTGTTGCACTCCTTGGAGTTCAATCTCTATATGGTTATACATCTACTCTTGCTTCACCTCTTTCTTCTCTATTATCTCCTTTGAAGCATCGTTTACCACAAAAATGATGAAATCAAAGTCATCCAACGTGAGGGTAGTTCACATCTTGGTTACAGTGGTTCTAGGTTTCTTTCGGGAGGAATATTTCAGAGGTGAGACCTTCCTTTTCTTCGATGAGTCTTCTTAGTCCCTAGGTGGTGGTACTTCACCTTTCTATTGTTCAATTTTTATGCCTTCTATCTCTTTGCCATCACCTCCTTCGTCTAGTGTGATAGAGGCAGTCCTTACAGATGCATTGTCTACTTCATGAATCTCTTCAGGCTTCTTCATTTTGCTTGGTCCCGGTGTATCTGGTACAGTCTCTGGGCTATCAATATCGGACAACTCTCTGAGTTTCACTAGAATGAGAAGGTTTTTTGACCAATACTTGGTGATCTCTTTGATGTCTTCCTCGGTCAACTTGTAATAATACTGCAACTATTGTTTGTGTTCATCATCTCGCGTTGTTATATAAATGAAGTGGCAATCCGCGCTGAACTTCATTAAGGGTCTGAATATTTGGAGTATGTTCGGGGTAATGCAAGGCATAGACTAGATGGAGGTCTTCATATGGTTGTAGTATACGTGGAAGATGACATTTGACTACCATTGGTTGCTCATATCGGTCGAGTACCACAAGGTACCGAACCTCGCAACCAAAGTTTCAAATGGCTCGATTTTTTGGAAAGTGGCACCCTCCAGCATATCCCATGCTATGAAGGCTATCAGTATGAGAATCCAACTTAAATGGAACTCATACCCTTGTTCTTGTGTTTCCCTACAATCTAATTTGAGTTGATTCACCAAGTACTTCGCCCAATTCATTTGAAGTCCTTCTGCGCACTTCCCTGCGAGATCAACTACGAATCCAGTCACTTGGGTGGGTCGGTTCTTGCGAACTAGCTTGCCTGCAATAAACTGAAAGGAAAGGTGCACTATGCCACTCTGAATAGAGGCTACCTTGTAGCCTCGCGTGCCCTTCTCGACATCGTCGTAGGCTTCTTTGAGCTTCACTGTTAGCTCTCTATCTATGGTATTTCCAGGATAAAAATCCTATGGGTCAGGGCCTTTCATGCTAAGTCCTATGATCCGATTGATCAAGGTCAGATCCACTGTGACACAGTGGTTCAAACACAAGTAGCCTCCATGATAGAAAGACAGAAGCAACTTTACGCATGCATTCACCTCCTGGTGCCTGCCAAAGTGTGGGATCTTCATGACATTCAGCAATGTTGACTGCGCGAGGTTGTGGTTCCAAGACTGCGGGATGATCTTCGAGTTCTTTCCCTTCATCTTTGTTAGATACTTGTGCGGGGTGAGCATACTGTAGACTTTCCTATCACCAAGGTTGAAGTCACTAAACTTCAACACTACAAGCTTGTCCTGATCGGCACAAACTGCACGCACCCCTTTCGACAGGTACGCAGTGACCATAGCATACTCGAATTATCGGGGCACATTGTCACGGTTGATTTCACCACGCAGAGGGGGTAGGTAAGTGGGAAAAATTCTTGGAATCAGTTTAGCATTCACAAGATCATCCTTATGCTTTGTTCGCTTCTCATCAACCTGTCAGGATGGTCTGGCTCTAGCAGTGGATGGAGAAGTTGTTACTCCTCTTGTCGATGATGCTTAGACTCTGATGGACATTCCTCTTTTTGACATGACTCTCTCAGTCATTAAATCAAGGAGGACCTCCATTATGGATTCTTCAACTGCGATGAGCTCGTCATAAATATGCACTCGAGAAAAATAATCGGGGTCACGATGATCTCAGATACTGCACTAGGATGAACAAACATATCGCAATGACCATTGTATACAATCACTAGTTCTGTAGGCTTCGAATTCTCAGTTGGAAAAAGTGTTCTTCGGGCATGGTGCAATGAGATAAATAATAAATTCGGAAATGGTCTTCTTGCAATGGGTATGAAGCTTCCATTAATGTTGATCTATATGTTATGGCATGGTCCAACAATTTAGTGGTGATCCTTTAATGCTTTTTTATCCGTTCGGGGTGGAAGTCGAATGGGTATATCAGTCTAACGGCTATATTGCTTCACCATGGCGAAGTGCCATAGCTCACTGTTCTGATATCCTGGTGAAGCTCCCATTCTGCAAGTTTTCTTTCTGCGATGTTCCATCTAGAATCTCCTATAACTTTTCAATCTTCTCCCTCTTCTTACTTAAATTTCTAGCCTTCTTCCCAATAATCTTCAACTCGATCTATCTTTTTCCGTTCTGATTCCTATCTTCTTTTAGCATAGTCACTGCATGTTGTTGAGATTATCTCTGGGGTAATAAATATTCTTTCTCTGGGACAGGTGCTTCAGTCTTCTGCGATCCTTCTGACATTCTTTCAGCTTCGGCATTGGGGTCTCTAGTGTCAAGGAGCTTCGATCTGTTCTTTTGTTCTTCAATCAACTGTGCAATCTTCTTGGTCATAAAATATTTTAATTCTTGTTTCTTATGTTCCAAAACTTCTGCTTCTTCCTTCCGTATAACTTGATCTCTGTCAATCCAAGGTTTTCCAAGTAACATAGTAAATGGGGCGTTGTCCTCAATAAATTTAATAATCTCAAAATCTTCTTCAGTCGAAGTTCCATTAGCATTCGTAGATATCTGAGTGAGCCTTCCACATAGGTTTACCAATTTTCCTCTGAAGAGTCTTATTCCTCCTAGTGAAGGGATCATGCCAAGCTTCCCTATAGCTTCCCACGTTCTCTCTGTCATGATATTCATCTATTTTTTCTCATCTAGAACACAATCAATGTTGAAGTCCCCTATCCTTACTTCAATGCATTCTTTTTCTTTAAAGATTTGATAATCTGACATGTCGGTGTTCATTCAGTGTTTCTTTCATCTGAATTAATACTTTCTTTGATTCTTTATGAGGTTCTGTTATCTTTGGATCTGCATTAGGGTTCGGATTCATTACTTTGAGCCTATCAATCACTCTGGGGCAATCCAATACTCCATGATCTAGAGCTTCGCAACAAAGACAATTAGGTCCTCCACCAGGGCATTCCTTAGCTAGATGTCATGGTTTTCTGCAACTGTAACAGAGGGTTAATCCTCTCTTTCTTGTAACTGATCCCCAACCTCTTATGTACTTCGCACCAATATCATAGGGGCCAATCTACAACAAATTCTTTCTAGGATCCTGCATCCATTTGTTAGCCCAAACATTCTTTCTATGCATAGGTATAACATATCTATCGCTATTCTTATCAGATCTATTCATATCAAACCTTCTTTCATCTAGCAATGCCCTAGTTTTCAAGCTAGAACAGAATCTATCAAAAATACCTAGATCCATACTTTAGAAACAAAAATTTCCACTTATCTTACTTCTACAGAGCACAAAGATTTCAGATCTAGAACTTTCTTACCTTTATCAGAGAACAGAGATTACAGATCTTACCTCTTTTAATCAGAAGATTCCACTTTTACCTTTCTTAGAGTACAAATCATTCAAATCTTGCTTCTTTTCTTCAGTATCAACCTCTTTTCTTGCAGATCTGGCCTGTTTTCTTCATATTTGACCTTTCTTTCTTGGCACAAAGCTTCACAGGTCAAGTAGAACACTGCGCACTAGGGCAACAGATCTATGCATAGATATTTCTTTGCACAAAGCTTCTTCTTCTCTAGTTCCCAGAAATCACAATTTCAGGTCCTCGCAACAGAACCATTTGTTGGCACAGGGGATGACCCGGGGTTCAACGCTCAAGAGCGCACCAACAAAACCCTAACTACCATCCCTTTAGGCAACACCTACGAAGCAAATGAAGTCTCACCCGAGGTAGAGGCAGGGGTGGTTGGAAGACTCAAGTGTCTACAACCTTAGTTGGGACACAGATATGTGATTATATCACTTACAGTGCATTTAGCATCGATCATTCATCAATATTCAACCCTTATTATACTTCGCAGATAGCACAGAGCATCACAACATTCACTTAGATCTAAGATATTTCAGCACTTAGCAATAGTAAAATAGATTGGATCCAGTAGATCGGCACTAAGCATCTTCATACATATCAGATCTAACATTCATACACATCTAAGAAGCACAAAGCATAAGTAGATCTATCTAAATATATCAAATCACTTAGCAAAGAAAGAGATAAACACATCAATTCAAAGCACAAAGAATCACACACAGATTTACGTGGTTCACCCCCACCCTGGGGCTACATCCACCAACTCTTCTTATTTATTAGTGTCTTCAATCGGTTACAGCACAAAGCCACTCAAAACCCTTACTTCGCATAGGTCAGAAGATCTACACAACTCACTAGATCTTTCTTCCTTTCACTTCAGCACAAAGCCTTCTACAACCTCTTACAACAACTTGCACTTAGCTCAGCAAGCCTCTTACAATCATGCACAAAGCATTTACAATCCACATCCGATCACACATATCTAACTACTAGCACTAAGCCATAGACCATCCTTACATTTCCTAAGTATCTATTTATACATTACAAAAGTGGGCCTAAGCATGGGTAAACCCACGGGTCAACATCCCTTTCCCATTACATTAACCCAAAACCCTAAAAGGGGCCCAAAAGTGGACCAAGATCCCGTGATCTCTTCTTCGCTTGGTGCTTCATCTTTGACAGGCTGTCGATGTCCCAAAAACGATCAAATATGACCAAGTACTTCCCCAAAACTTGGTCAAGGGCCAACATCAACTGTTATCACTGAAATTTCGTCCGCGCAGGGCGACAAGAACTCTGCATTGTCAACACAGAAAAACAGTCGTTCATGGCACAAGGATTAACTCCACAGCACAGCAAAAGGGTCAAAACTATGCAAAAAATGGCCAAAAAATTAAAAAGCGCGATGCACCCATTGGGCGCACGCGCGTGCGCGCAACATCTTCGTATTTTGGGCGCATATGCGTGGCTGTGGGGTGAAAAACCCGCGCGCCTGCCAAATGGCGCATTTATGAAGCTGGTCGGCCTCCCAACCACTAATGGATCGGCTCCCAAGTCGATTTGACATCAAATCCGAGCTCA
>JZKD02S2430873.1:408501-423549 GCA_000966675.3 Picea glauca
GATGTATTTTTTATTAATATGCAATGTTTGGCTACAAATAAAATCATTTGGAATATATATGTTCATAATGTATATACACAACACTAAATTAGTGCTCAAAACTAGGGTATTTCATTCCCCTTCGCCTAGATTTTGCATCGTCCTCGGTGAATATCACCACTCTATACAATATTTTTTACATAAAAATATGAAAAAAAATGCAGATATGCCTCCCACATTACATCCTATAGCTCCCATGTTTCTTATTTAGGGATGTAATGGGTCAATTTTCCTTTACGTGCCCCATAAATTAATTCTTGAAGACAATGACATTCATGTCCAATATACACATGGGCTATACCTAGAAGTCTACTTCTGATTCCACCTAAATCAAAGACCAATTAATGACATGGTTGGGATTATGCATAGACTTTTTCAACATTGACACATGAAACACATTATAAATTTTTATGGTAGAAATAAATGCAAGAATGTATGCAACATGTCCTATCCTATCCAAGATCTCAAATGGACCACAATATCTAGTTGCCAATTTAGTGCAACTCCCCAACTTTAATGAAATTTTATTTGGTTTCACTTTCATAAACACATGCTCCCAAAGTTTAAATTCCCTTGATATTATTATTTTATCTACATAACTATTTTTCCTATCCTATGTTGCCTTTAAATTCTACATGATATTTACCATTTTCTCTTCCATTTCTCTGAGCAATTCTAGCCCAAGTACTATCTTTGTTGGATTGCCCTGACTAAATGGAGTATTGCATTTTCTACCATACAAATCTTCAATGGAGTCATATTCAATGTATTTTATATGCATTCTTATAGGAAAATTCTACTAAACATAAGTAATCCTCCCACTTAGATGGCTTATCCATCACATACATTCTTAACATGTCTTCAAACACTTAATTGACTCTCTATGTTTTCTCATATGTTTGTGGATGATAGGTTGTACTAAAATTCAAATTTGTACCAAAACCCTTGAGTGATCCCTTCAAAAAGTTTGAAGTAAACTTTGGATCTCTCTTTGAAATAATTACCTTAGGTATCCAGTGTAACCTAACAATATTCTTCAAGCAAATATATACTATATTAATTTCCTTATGAGTTAACTTAACTGGAATAAAATGAGGAAATTTGGTTAATTTTTCCACCACTACCATTATTGAATCATGTTGCCTTGTTTTCTTGAGAAACTTAGTGATGGAATCAATGGTTACCACATCTCCTTTCCACTTTATAATTGGAAATGGTTGTATAAAACTTGTTGGATATCCTTGTTCGACCTTTACTCTTTGAAATTCTATGCATATGGATATACAATCATCCAAAACCTTCTTCATTCCTAGCCAAAAATATTGACTTCTTATTGTTGCAATTGTCTTTTGATAACTGTTATGTCTAACATATGGAACAATACACATTTCTTTTTAAATAGTTTCCTTAATTCATAAGAATTAGGCACATACACTATGTTTTTATGTATAAGGATGTCATTCTCTTCCAAATTATGATCTTCATACTCTATTGGGCTTTCTCTTGTTGTAAGCATTCCTTGATCTAGAGACAATGCTCATAAGGGGTAACAATATCAAGAATTATGTTCCTAAAATCAAATTTGCACATACTAATGGTTGTAACATTCTGTGCATGTACTCTTCTATTTAGTGCATCAACAAACTTGTTCTCCTTCCCTCTAATACATTTAATATCAAAGTCATATTTGCTAAGAAATTATAACCATCTTTTTTTCCTGGAACTTAAAGTATGTTGTTCAAATAAACATTTTAGACCATTTTGATATATTCTTAACTCAAACTTTCACCCCATCAAGTAATGGCTCCACATCTTCAGCCCATGAACAATGTCATCAAGTTCTAAATCATGTTGAACATAGTTATTTTCATGCTACTTAAGCTTCCTAGATTCATAACAGATTGCATGCCCATTCTAATTAAGAAATTCACCAAGGCTTTCTTTGTAAGTATTTGTACATACCAATAAATCTTCATTTAGGTTAGCAATATTAGGAATGGATATGCTAGTAAGCATTTCCTTTAATAACTAGAATATTTCATCACACTTTGGTGTCCATTCAAATTTAATTCCCTTCTTCTGTAAAGATGTAATGGGGCAAGCAATCTTGAAAAATCCTTCTATGAATGTTATATAGTATCCAACAAGCCCCATGAATGAGCTTACCTCAGCTTCATTCTTAGTTGTAGGCCATTCCTTAATACCTTCAATATTCTCTATATCTACTACTATTTATTCCTATGATATGATGTGTCCCGAGTAATAAATTGTTCCTTGATAAAAGGAACACTTTATTGACTTAACAAACAACTAATACTCTATTAGTACTTGTAGTACTAACCTCAAGTGATCTTCATTCTCCTCCTCTGAATTTGAATAAATAATAATGTAATATAAGAATACAATGACAAACTTATCAAAGTAATTTCTAGTTATTATATGCATTAAGCACATGAAGGTAGCTTGTGCATTTATTAGTCCAAATGGCACTATTGTAAAATCATAGTTCCCATACCTATTTCTAAAATATGTCATATTGATGTCTCCATCCTTTATCCTTATCTGATGATATCCTGACCTTATATCTATCTTCAAAAATATATTTTATCCTCTCGGCTAATCAAATAGATCATCAATTCTTGGTAAAGGATATTTATTTCTCATAATGACCTTGTTCAACTATCTAAAATCAATGAACAACTACAAAGTCCCATATTTCTTCTTCACAGAGTATTGGTTCTCCCCAAGGAAATACACTTGGGAATATATACCACTTCTTTAACAATTCTTCTAATTTCATTTGCAATTCCTTGAATTCAACCGTACTCAGTATGTATAAAGTCTTTTGGTGGTAAACCTGGTATCTACCCAAATACACTTGCATACTCCTGTAGCACTAGAAATTCCTCAATATTTGGGATTATACACTTTCTTGGATCTTCCACATGAGTTGCATACAATTGATCACCTTTCTTGAAGCATCTCTTCGGTTGTAAGGATGAAATGTCCCTTATAGAAATGGGTCTGGGAATGCCTTTCACTATCCTTTGCTTTCCTTCTTCCATGAAAATTTAGAATAGCATGATGCACATCCAACCAATCCATTCCAATAATAACATCATCTAAACCAAGTGGTATTATGTTCAAGTCTAGAATAGTGCTAACACCATCCATATCCAATAGCAAACCTTTGACAATTTCATTAATTTTCCTTTTAGTTCCAATATCCAATTGAACCAACCATGATTTTCTCATGATTACTTATTTTCAACTAAAATATTTTAACCAAATCATGTGCAACGTAAAAATGGCGTGTTCCTAAATCAATAGGTTGATCAGTAATCTTACCATCAAACTCAATCATGTGTGACTGATGGTCTTCCTATTGATTTTCCAGGGTGACATATATTATTGGGATGTTCTTTCCCACATCTTCCACTTTAGTCTCCTCCTATATGTTGTGCATGTTCCTCATCCTACCTTCCTTTTGAGGGAAATCTCTATAAAAATAGTTTTCTTCATGTTAGCAACATGTCTTCGACATTGGGATGCCCAGGTCTGCAGGTTGCACGAGGAGTGCCCAAGTGCAGTGCATAGAAGAAGTCCTTTTCGGACTTAAAATCAAGCAAGCGGGAAAAATTATAGTGTCAACGGTCTGGATCCATCCATACGAGCAGATCAACGGTTGGTGGTAAATCGCAAATAAAGAAGTCCCGCCGAGGTTAGCGCAATGGATAGCGCCCATATTATGTGTGGGGAAGGATAGCAGTCGTCCATCTGGTGTACGTGTGGCACAAGATCTAGTCGCGTCGGTGTTTCGGCATTCGGGAGTTCGAGGGGTGAGAGTTTTATGGTGTTCCACATCTCGAAACCCCGAACCCCAAAAGCATCGAATGCGCCCAGAGTTGGGCCCGCAGTATCGTGAAGCAACCTCAGTCGTTCATCCACAGGAGACACATGGCGCGCAATTAGGTTCCTCGTTGTTTCACCCATCGTGATGCCAAGGTGCAAAGAGCAGCTTCATCATATTCTGATGCGCGAGGTGTCAGGAGTGTCTAGGACCCAGGCCCGCAATATCGCCGAGTGAGTTCAGGACCGTTAGATCTGAGAAGGATGCATGGCGCCAAATTTATCCATCTCGGCATTTCTCTCATCGTGACCATGATAAGCAAGGATCATCTCCTCCATATTCGCGAACGCCGAAAGTGCCTTCTAAGAATAAGCGCAGGGTCACAGCCCGTGGTCACTTGAGAAAGGAAAGGAGTTATGCAAAGGTGCCAAAGAGTTGGGTTTTGCCGCAGAATAAAATACCGCGTCAGCCAAGACCAGTTCAGCCTGACTTCGATCCTGGTCCCCGCTAAAGAATTAAATGAAGGTGAATAGAGGTAGTTGAAACCTCAACTCACTTATTGAATGTGAGGTATGGGGGTTCTGGAAAACAGTCTGCCCGAGATGGTTCAGTGCGTTGATTTTCTCCAAAGGGGCATGATTGGTACTCATCTGATCAAAGAAAGTTTGTGCACGCCATGTTGGCCTTTAATGTTGCAACTATTTCCCCTGCAGGATCCATGCATAGTTAAGGTGGCATCTGATGAAAGTTATCCGTCCGAATTCGGCTGAAGGGACACCACTCCTTGGATGACTGAACATGCCTCCAATAGGTGAATTTTGCTGCAGTCTTAGTATTTTGTAAGCATCGATGGTAGAGCAAAGCTCCCGATTGTAAATTTTTAGCACATACTCTAGTTCTCTGGTTATGTATTAGTATGTAATATTTCTTGTTTAATGACAGACAGTCTTCTCACTCCATCTAGTTTTCATCTTATACTAAGAGAATTCGTGAACGACTGATTCGTGTGAATTGTTGCAATTATGCTATGATAAAGGATTTGTTGTTGCATCATTGTAGTCTCTGGTTGTAGCATTTGAATGTAAGAAGATCTTGTGTTTAGACGCCTTCCCCTACAGTCTGTTAGAAATCCGATGTTTACAACAGACCTTTTCTTTTCTCCTATACAAGTCTTCCTCCTGCTCATCCTTACTACAACTTACTGTCTGAAGTTTATCTAAGACCTTGTTTGCCCATGCATGCACGACCTAGTTTCTGAGTTAGAACCACATCGTCTTGAGTTAACTTCCATTTTATCACCCCATTAAACAAATCATGACATAAACTGATGGGCGTCGGGCTCTGCTCCTGCTGCAATCCAGGGGTGACTTCCACCACTAACATTTCTGGTGTCGTTGTTGGGAACGAAGTTGAAAATTTTCCCTGGGATTGAATGACATTGAGCCTCTGATTCTAAAGGTGCATCGGGTATCAAAGCCTTTAAAGATTTCTATTGTGCACCTGGCGACTCCATTGTGACGAATCCACTAGGGAGAACCTGCTCTATTAGTTGTGGCTTTCATAGGCAGACACACGCGGTCCCATCCACAGCTGCCTCTAGCTACACCTGGAACTGATCCAGAGGTGGTCCTCAGAAAAGGAAAGGCCTCTGAAGAAGAAGCTTCTACCGCCGAACCAGGTAATCCGCCATCTCCTTCTGTAGGAACTCCATTTTCTCCTCCTCGGTTTCTTAATAGGCCTCTTTCTGAGGTTTCCCATTTCCTGAATTTTGGGAGTGTTCCTGTTGAGTTTTCCCCTCCTGGTCTGGGATCAGAGGGAGAAATCCTTGTCACTCCCCTCTCCTCTGAAGTTGCACCTTGGTGTAGACCCAGGACTACAGAAGATTTCCCCACTCCTGTCTTTACTACTCCTCCTCTGGTTACTGTTACTACTCCTGAGCAAAGATGAACACCTGCTGACTTGAGCTTGTTAGCTTTCTCCTTAAATCCCCTCTTGTTTCCCACTCCACTTCAAGACTCATTCCCAGTAGCCCCTTTGCGAACTCCTTCTCCTCAAGGCTCTCCTCCACCTAATATTCCCATGGTTGGTGCTAATCCCCCTCTGAATAGGATGGACGTCATAGTTTTTGCCATATATGCTCCCTTAATCCTACCTCATCCTATGAATCCTCTCCCTGCTGGAGATTACTTGAAGTATATGCCCAAGTTCACTGGGGAAGGGGACATAACTGCGAAAGAGCACCTGGTTGCTTTATATAGTTATGAAGACAACCTAAACATTGAAAATGAAGATGTCTGGATGAGAGCCTTCATCCAAAGCCTGGATGGTGAGGTGAGGAAGTGGTTTAGAGGATTGGCCCCCGGATCTATTGTTGGGATCGAAGCCCTAGATAGTGTTTTCCTGAGGTAATGGGGCGATAGGAAGGATTTCATGTATTACATGACAGAGTTCATATCTTTGAAGAATATGGATGGAGATTCTGTCTCTGACTTCTCCAAAATATTCAATAAGATGTATAATAAAATTCCTGCCGAAATAAAACCCTCAGAAGCCTCGGCCAAGATTTCTTATGCTAGTGCGTTTGGCCCTGATTTTTGTCTTCTATTGAGAGAAAGAAGAGCCGCTTCCTTAGCTCAAATGAAAGATGCGGCCATAGAATTAGAATCTAATGTATTAGCAGCTGATAGACTGAGGAACAAGGCCGATGCAGACAGAAGAAAGGGAAGATCGGAAGCCTCCACTCCTGGCCCATCAGTGCCCCACCCTCAAGTGGATGAGCTGACCAGGATGGTGAAGTCTCTGTCTGCAGAGATGGAGAGAATGAAGTTGGAAGGGAGTCAAGAATACAAGGGCCCTCGGAATTCTGAAAACAAAAGAGGTTTCAAGAGGCCAAACAATATTGCTTCCCCGACTATGCAAAGGGAGAGGGGAAGAGACAAAGAAGACCAGAAGATTCAGGCCCCTTTTCAAAACAATTTTGTGGCCGAGGGGGAAGAAGGGGAAATAGATGAGATTGATCCTGAAATCCATTGCTTCAGAGACACTCCTCCTTTTCCACATCTCACTCAATCAGCATATGAGGAGTCTCTCATGGACAGTCAGCTAAATGAACTGAGCAAGGGAGATAAGACTAGTGGCGGCCAAGGCAGGTATTATTTGCGTTCCAAGAAGAAGACAGGAGCACCTAATGATACTAAGCATCCCACTAGAACAGAGAAGCCTACTAAAGAAGTAGCGGACAGTTACAGAAGTAAGAAGACCCGACCCCTCTCTCCCATAGCTCAGAGTCATGTTCCCGAAATAAGAGAAATTCCGAAGCTTACATCTTCTTTTAATTTCGAGCATGAAATCCAAAAGATCAGGATCCCTGTACCCCTAACCGAATTGATTAAACATGAAGGGTTTAAGAAACGCTTTTTTGAGCTTTTGTAGTCTGAGGCCTCATGCTTTTCCACAGACTCCATTAATTTACAAGATGAAAATCCTGCAGCTATTCTAGGTCCTATGGTAGAATATAGGAATGACTCATCCCCTCCCTTCTACACTTCCTTGAACATACATGACAAGGTACTACACAACTGCTTGATGGATTCAGGGGCTTCTCACAACCTCATGCCCAAAAGTGTCATGGAAGAATTAGGGATAGAAGTCACCTGAGCCTATCATGACCTCTATTCCTTCAACTCCAAGAAAGTTCAATGTCTCGGGGTTATCAAAGACCTGGTCGTGACCTTGTTTCAGTTGCCCATGAAAAGTGTGGTCATGGATATTGTAGTGGTTGATGTCCCCCCCAAGTTCGGTATGTTGTTATCAAGATCTTGGATAAAAATATTGGGGGGAACTTTGCAGATGGACCTCACATATGCTACTATCCCAGTATTTGGAGGAGAACATAGGAGGCTATATAGGGAAGCCCAGTTGGCCTATATAATCAGTGGTGAAGTCAATCCTACCAACCATCCCATTTTTGCCTTGGACATTGATTTAGGTTCTAGTTTACTGTCACTCACTCATGCTCCCGAGGATCCTCTTGAACTCAGAAAGCAGCTCACCACTCCTCATGAGCTTCCTCCCTCCATCACCCTCGTCTGGAAAATGTTTTTTGATGGAGATTGTTCCAGGGAAGGCGCTAGTGCTGGGGTGTTTTTTGTGTCCTATTCTCAGGAAACCATGTCCTTGTCATATAAGCTGGAATTCAAAACCACCAACAATGTGGCAGAGTATGAAGCCCTTGTTCTAGGATTGAGAGCTACAAGGGAAATGGGAATTCAAGAGGTAGCAGTGTTCAGAGATGTAGAGTTGGTGGTCCAACAGATCAAAAACACTTATCAGGCTAAGCACCCTCGACTCAGAAATTACAGAAATGAAGTATGGGACCTAATTGACAATTTCTTCTCAGCCTTCAACATCTCTTTTATTCCAAGGGAGGATAATGCTATGGCCAATTCTTTAGTTGTTTCAGCTAGCCAGTTCAAGGTCCCTCATCTGTCTATGGCCAAATATGATGTTGAGATAAAATATAGGCCCTCTGTACCGGACAATGTTAAGCATTGGAAGGTATTCGAAGATGATCTGGAAATCGAGAAATTTCTCCAATCTGTTGATGAATTTTCTACGTTGCACATTGATCAAGATCCTGATACAAAAGATAACACTCACCCTGAGGTGTTTTTAAATAAAATTGCTAACCACCAGATCATTCATCTACCTAGAAATCACATTCCAAGGGGACTAATTCCTTTAGAAAGATTGTTCGATGGGAATGATGTGGCAGTAAAGGATAGGTTTTCAGGTGAAGATGCTGACACAGCCGAGTGCAACATTGGCACACCAGAGGAGCCTAAGTTTGTCAAGCTATCAAGGAGTTTGACCACAAAACAGAGGGCCAAATATACCGAGTTGTTGAGAGAATTTGCAGATGTGTTTGCATGGACCTACGAAGACCTCAAGACGTATGACACATCTGTCATTGAACACAAGATCCCACTGAAGGAAGAGGCTAAGCCTTTCAGGCAAAAGCTAAGACAAATAAATCCCATGTTGTTGCCTTTCATGGAGAAAGAAGTGAAGAAGTTGTTAGAAGCCCAGATCATCGTCCCCTTGAGATACTTCGAATGGATGGCCAATTTGGTTCCAGTAAGGAAGAAAAGTGGAGAAATCGGGCTTTGTGTCGACTTCGGGAACCTGAACAGGATCTCAAAGAAAGACAATTATCCCCTGCCCAACATGGAGCACATATTGCAGAGGGTAACTGGTGCATCTAGGATTTCCATGATCGACGGTTTTTCTAGCTATAATCAGATACGATCATGCTTGAAGACAGAGAAAAAATGGCCTTCACCACTCCTTGGGGCACATTTATGTATGCCAAAATGCCATTTGGACTGATGAACGCAGGAGCGACATTTCAGCGAGCCATGGACATAGCCTTCATCGGGGAGAGAGATAGGTCCGTGGTGATCTATCTGGATGACATAACAGTTTTCTCCAGGTCTAACGAAGAGCATTGTTGTCACCTGAGAAAAGTTTTTCCGAAGTGCCGGAGGTTTGGCCTTTCTCTAAATCCCAAGAAATCTTTGTTTGCTATGGAGGAGGGGAAGTTATTAGGTCATATAGTATCAACAGAAGGAGTGAGGATTGATCCTAATAGAGTGGAGGAAATTCAAACCCTGTCACCTCCCAGATCTAAGAAGGAAGTTCAGGCCTTTCTGGGAAAGATTAATTTTCTGAGGAGATTCGTCTCGAACTTTGTTGAGCTGGTAAAGCACATCACAGCCATGCTCAAGAAGGGAAATGAAGTGAAATGGACCGTTGAACCTAGGGAATCTTTTATCCAAATAAAAATAGCATTGACTGAGGCACCCGTGCTGATCAGTCTAACTATTCCAAATATTTCCTAATCTTCTCTTTCACTTCTTTTGATGCAGTAGCAGCGGTCTTGTTGCAGAAAAATGAGGAAGGGCGAGAGAAACCCATCGCCTTCTTCAACAAAGAATTAAGATATGCAGAGGTTAGGTATTAAATCATGGAGAAGAAGGCCTATGCCTTAGTGAAAGCTCTCAAATCTTTCAGAGTCTATGTCTTGCACTCGAAGGTGACCACATATGTTCCTTCAGCCTCTATGAAGGACATCCTTGTACAACCCGACGTTGATGGGAAGAGGAGTAAATGGATAGCCAAGATCTTGGTATTTGACTTGGAAATAAGGCCTACTAGATTGATCAAGGGTCAAGGATTAGCCAAGCTGTTGGTTGAAGCTAATCACAAAGATTTGGGGGTGGATTTCATCAATGAATGATCAGAAAATCAGCAGAATCAGTTGTCCGACATAGGCCCTCAAACAGAACCCTTGTTGGCTCGATGTCCTTGGTATAAGGATGTCATATATTTTCTGCAAGAGTTGCGGCCCCCAAATGGCCTGCAAAGAAACAAAGCAAGAGATCTGAAGCTCAAGGCAGTTAGATACTGCCTTATCGATCAAATTTTATATTGGAAAGACCCCCTGGAGGTACTTTTAAAATGCATGGGTCCACGAGAGGCCGACAGGATCATGGTCAAGTTTCACGGCAGCCTATGTGGGGGGCACCATTCTTGGAAGACCACAGCCCACAAAATTCTCAGAGCTGGGTACTACAAGCCCACCTTGTTCGATGATGTCCATAAAGGAGTTAGAGCCTGTATCTCATGCCAAAGATTTTCAGGAAAGCAGCAACTCAAGTCTCTGCCTTTATAGCCTGTAGTTGTTTCGGGACCTTTCCAGCAATGGGGCCTAGATTTTATTGGAGAAATCCACCCTGCTTCCAGTGGAAAGCACAAATGGATCCTGACTGCCACGGATTTATTTACTAAGTGGATTGAAGCTATCCCCACCAGGAGTACTTCCCACAAGGTAATCATCGGGTTCCTGAAAGACCTCATCGTAAGGTTTGGTTGCCCAAGAAAGATTGTTACTGACAATGCAGCCTCTTTCAAGGCTGAGCCATTAGTCAAGTTCTATGAACAGTTCAGGATCAAGCTGATTCACTCTACCCCATATTATCCCCAGGGAAACGGTTTGGCTGAGTCCTCCAACAAGATCCTGATAAGGATCATCAAAAGGTTGTTGGAGGACAACAAAAGGGCTTGGAACTCGAAGCTGAAATTCACTTTATGGGCTGATCAGGTGACCACAAAGAGATCTATAGGCATCTCCCCTTTCTAGTTAGTTTACGGAGCAGAAGTTGTTTTCCCTTCTCAGTTGGCCATTCCCGTAGCGAAATTCTTCCAGGATTATCAAGAATAGCCCAATGACATGATCAGAAGGATTCATCAACTGGTAGAAGTCCAACAGGCTAGAGAGCAGGCAATGATCAGAATTCAGGACCATCAGCAGAGGATCAAGCAGGTTTTTGATAAGAAAGCCAACAAGGAGGAGTTCTAGATAGGAGACCTGGTGCTGAAATGGGACTCTCCTAAGCAAGATAAGGGTAAACATGGAAAATTTGAAGCCCTGTGGATCGGGCCTTTCAGAATCTCTGAGGTTTTCTCAAATAACACATACAGGTTGCAAGATTTGGAAGGCGAAGAAGTTTTCAGTAGCCCAGTAAATGGGCATTTTCTTAAAAAATGTTTTGTCTGAGCCTTCGATGGCTCCTATGTTCTATAAATATTGTCCTTTCTATTCTTCGTTTTTTACTTTTATTGTTTCAGCTTAGTAAATGACTCCATAGCCCAACAACAAGGCATTGGAACTGCAAAATGAGTCCTTGGAGCATCACAAGGACGACTCTATCCCTCATGGAGCCTAATGTTAGCAACATTACTTATCTTTGGCATTGGGATGCCCAGGTCTGCAGATTGCACGAGGAGCACCCAAGCACAGTGCATAGAAGAAGTCCTTTTCGGACTTAAAATCAAGCGAGCGGGCAAAATTATAGTGTCAATGGTCCGGATCCATCCATATGAGCAGATCAACGGTTGGTAGGAAATCGCAGATAGAGAAGTCGCGCCGAGGTTAGCGCAATGGATAGTGCCCATATTATGTGCGGGGAAGGATAAAAATCGTCCATCTGGAGGACGCGTCGCACAATATCTAATCGCGTCGACGTTTCGGCATACGGGAGTTCGAGGGGTGAGAGTTTTATGGTGTTCTACATCTCGAAACCCTGAACCCCGAAAGCGCCTAGAGTCGAGCCCGCATTATCACGAAGCAGCCTCAACCGTTTATCCACGGGAGACACCTGGCGCACGATTAGGTTCCTTGCCATTTCGCCCATCACGATGCCAAGGCGCAAAGAGCAGCTCCATCATATTCTGATGTGCAAGGTGCCAGGAGTGTCCAAGACCCAGGCCCGCAGTATCACCGAGTGAGTTCAGGACCATCAGATCTGAGAAGGACGTGTGGTGCCAAATTTATCCATCTCGACGTTTCACTCATCACGACCATGATAAGCAAGGATCAGCTCCTCCATATTCGCGAACACCAAAAGCGCCTTCAAAGAATAAGCGCAAGGTCGCAGCTCGCGGTCACTTGAGAAAGGAAAGGAGTTATGCAAAGGTGCCAAAGAGTTGGGTTTTTTCGCAGAAGAAAATACTGTGTCAGCCAAGACCAGTTCAGCCTGACTTCGATCCTGGTCCTCGCTAAATAATTAAATGAAGGTGAACAGAGGTAGTTGAAACCTCAGCTCACTTATTGAATGCGAGGTATGGGGGTTCCAGCAAACAGTCTGCCTGAGATGGTCCTGTGCACTGATTTTCTCCAAAGGGTCATGGTTGGTCCTCATCTGATCAGAGAAAGTATGCACACGCCATGTTGGCCTTTAATGTTGCAACTATTTTCCCTGCAGTATCCATGCGCAATTAAGGTGGCGTCTGATGAAATTTATCCGTCTGAATTCGGCTGAAGGGACACCACTCCTTGGATGACTGAACATGCCTCCGAGAGGCGAATTTTGTTGAGTATATAGACTCAATCTTGGTATTTTGTAAGCATCGATGGTAGAGAAAATCTCCCGATTGTAAAGTTTTAGCACAGACTCTAATTCTCTGGTTATGTATTGGTATGTAAGATTTCTTGTTTAATGACAAACCGTCTTCTCACTCCATCTAGTTTTCATCTTATACTAAGAGAATTTGTGAACGATTGATTCGTGTGAATTGTTGCAATTATGCTATGATAAAGGATTTGTTGTTGCATCGTTGTAGTCTCTAGTTGTAGCGTTTGAATGTAAGAAGATCTTGTGTTTAGACGCCTTCCCCTATAGTCTGTTAGAAATCCGATGTTTACAACAGACCTTTTCTTTTCTCCTATACAAGTCTTCCTCCTGCTCACCCTTACTACAACTTATTGTTTGAATTTTATCTAAGACCTTGTTTTCCCATGCATGCACGGCCTAGTTTCTGAGTTAGAACCACATCGTCTTGAGTTAACTTCCATTTGATCACCCCATTAAACAAATCGTGACATAAATTGATGGGCGTCGGGCTCTGCTCCTGCTGCAATCCAGGGGTGACTTCCGCCGCTAACACTTCACATCCCCAACATTTTATTGGATACCTTTCCCTTTCTCCCAAGGATTCAACCATATTAAATCCACTCTAAGATAGATGGTTGGACTAATATGTATTAGAACTATTCCTAAGGAAAGGAGGTTGAAATATCTTCTTCCTCTAATCTTCCTTGTCCTTTTTCATATCTCTCCAAGACTTATGAAAATCCACTCTACTTTTTCTTTGGTCATACAAGTATTTAGCCTTCTTGATCATCTCTTCAAGAGTCTTAGGTTCATCAAACTAAATTTTAGCATTGTAGAATGTAGGAAACCCAATTAGGAATCTTGTATATTTTCCTTCTCATGTTTAACATATACAACATACCTCGATAACTCTAAAAATTCTTTTCATATTCTTCCATAGTCATATTTTCCAACGTGAGCTCGAAAAATTCTTGCATCTTCTTGTTGTAATAATGTTCAGAAATATATTTTTATTGAAAATAGTTTTTGAGTTGGTTCTAGGAAATTGTCCTTTCATTGATGTGCTTAACTTGCATTAGTTGGTCCCACTAAATGGAATCTTTCCCTTGTAGTTGAAAGTACTTCCTTATATGGTGAGATTCATCATCGCCACTTATTTTCGTGAAGTGGATGCATTATCCACAACCTTACTAATTTGTCCCATATTTTATGGGTTGTCAATTTTAACTCATCCCTCTTATATATACCATATGAATTTTACCAAAAATGGTTGTAGTCAGTCCCAACCACTTATTTTTATGAAACCTTGTTCTAAACGCATAATTTATAATGCACGTTGCATCATCTCAATGGATCATTATGTTATGTAAGGGATCCAAGTCATAGACACCTTCTCGACTTGATTGTAGATATGCATGATACAATTATAAAACAATGGTGAGAACATTAAAACCCCTTCAACATATCATCTAATTGACTTTATAGAACCCCTTCTTTCCTTATGAATTGGTTCATAAAATATTCCAAAGTAACTACATAAGTTTTCAATGGGAGATGGTATGAGTGGTAAATATGTGTGGCTAGTTCTCACAAATTTAAAATTTGGGAGCTAGGGAGATGGGCTTGATTATCTAGTAATACATTATTATTTTCTCCCATTCTTGTACATATGCAATGACCTAACAAATTATTAGTATAAATATTGATTATGTAGATACCTTACCAAATAATTTGATTTTTCATTTTTGGTTAAAGAACTATATTCACATATACTTGGTTGTGATTTTTGAATTCTCTACTTTATCAATCATGTAATTCAAAATTATATTAACAAATATGTGAAAATAAAATATTAAAAATGAAAATCCAACTTAAATTTATTAACATTAACTAGATAAAAAAAATAATAATAATTTGTCAAAAAAAATTATCATTTAAATCATACTCTATCAAAAAAATCAAAATTTAAAAAATAAATTAAAATTATAAAATACATTCAAAATTAAATTTAAACTAAACTAGTTATAATAAATTTACTACCATAACTCAACCCCTACAAACATAAATTTACTACCGAAACATAACTCAACCCTTACAAACATTGCCATAATATTATCGCTCATGAAGCACCTCTAATTTACCAAATCTTTGCCACAAATTTCATAAAGGAAAAAGGATGAGAGATGTTTCTTTTCAATATTTTCC
>JZKD02S2430873.1:432695-473980 GCA_000966675.3 Picea glauca
TTTATTATTAATAATGATCAAAACATTACATTTCTTAGGCACACTGACCTCTTTTAATTGTTTGGGCCCTCTGGCCTCTTGAAATTAAAAAAACACATTATTTAATATGGGGCTCAAAACTTGGGGTGTTATATCCCCTCCACCTTATTTTGGCACTGTCCTCAGTGCACATACAAAATAGAGTTCAAAATAGAGATCAAAATATTAAAATTTATTCAAAACAATGCAGGTACTCTGCCCGCATGGCATATTCATGCTCCCAGGTAGCATCTTCAGGACCGTAGCAGGTCCACTGAACTTTTACCAGATCTATAACTCGATTTTAGAGCATTTTGACCTTTATGTCCAATACCCGCACTGGTTGAACCTAAAAGTCTCCCTCTGTCTCTACCTGAATCATATGCCAATCAATAACATGTTTAGGATCATGTACATATTTCTTTAGAAAAGAGACATGAAATACATTATGCACATTCATTGAAGCAGGCAATGCAAGCATGTATGCAACTGACCCTATTCTGTCCAATATTTCAAATGGACCACAGAATCTGGCTGCGTGCTTTGTACAACTACCCAATTTCAAAGAGATTTTCTTGGGATTCACTTTCAGAAGTACATGCTCCACTACTTTAAATTCTCTAGCTGTCATGTTCTTATTTCCATAAAATTTCTATCTAGCTTGAGCTTCCTTTAAATTCCTCTTGATCTTAACCATCTGGTCTTCCATATCCTTGAGCAACTCTGGCCCAAGTACCACTCTATCTGCTGGGTTGTCCCAACTCACTGGAGTATTTCATTTCCTAGTATACAAGGCTTTAAATGGGCTCATTCTCAATGAAGCTTGATACCCATTATTATATGCAAAATCAACCAAGTGTGAGTAATCTTCCCACTTAGATGGCTTATCCATCACATACATTCTCAACATATCTTCAATTACTCGGTTGACCCTCTCTGTTTTCCCATCTGACTGTGGATGGTATGTTGTGCTAAAGTTTATATTTTTACCAAATCCTTTAAAAAATCCCCTCCAGAAATTGGAGGTAAACTTTGTATCTCTGTACGAGACAATTGTCCTAGGTATCCCATGCAACCTAGCAATTTCCCTCATGTAAATTTATGCAATATTAGCCACTGTATGTGTTGTTTTTATAGGAACAAAATGAGCATCCTTTGTTAATTTTTCAACCACTACCATGATTGAATCATGTTTTCTTGTTGTCCTGGGTAATTTAGTTATGAAATCAATGGTTATCACTTCCCAATTCTTCTATGGGATTGGTAATGGCTGCAGAAAACCCATTGGGTGCCTATGCTCAACCTTCACCTTCTAACATTCCATACATCGAGTGATGTAATCAACAACATCCTTTTTCATTCCCAAACAAAAGAATTGGCTTCTTACTGTTGTAATCATTTTCTAGTAACTGGGATATCCAACATAAGGAACATCATGCATTTCCTTCAATACCAAATTCCTCAGTTTTCTGGAACTAGGAACATAGATTCTATTCTTATGCATAATTAATCCATCTTCCTTTACCTCATACTGCTTTATTTTCTATTGTACATCTCCTCATTGTAATATTTCCTTTACCTATAAGTAATGTTGATCTGTAACAAGATCATCTAAAATTATGCTCTTCAAGTCTGACTGATGCATACTGACAATAGTAGCATGCATGAGATGCACTCTTCTACTAAGTACATCGACAAATTTATCCTCTTTTCCTTTGATATGCTTGATATCAAGGTCATATTCACTTAAAAATTCCATCCATCTTGTTTTCCTGGCATTCAAGGTTGGTTGTTCAAAAAGATACTTCAGGCCAATGTGGTCTGTCCTTAATTCAAATATCTTCCCCATGAGGTAATTGCTCCACATATTCAAGGCGTGGACAATGGCAGCAAGATCCACGTCATGTGTGGCATATCTTCTCTCATGTTCCTTGAGCTTTATGGACTCATAACCAATTAATTCAAATCTCTTCCCCATGAGGTAATTCCTCCACATATTCAAGGCGTGGAAAATGGTAGCAAGATCCATGTCATGTGTGGCATAGTTTCTCTCATGTTCCTTGATCTTTATGGACTCATAACCAATGACATGTCCATTTTGCATGAGGACTCCCCCAATTCCTTCCTTACATGCATCTGTACATACCACACAACTTTCATTTGGGTCAAAAATATTTAACACAGGTGCACTAGTAAGTAATTCCTTCAACAGATTAAAATTCCCTTCACACTTAGGTGTCCATTCAAATTTAGTTCCCTTCCTTTTCAAATAAGTGATGGGATGAGAAATCTTAGAGAACCTTGCTATGAACCTTCTGTAGTAACCAACTAATCCCATAAAATATTTGACTTCTGACACATTTCTGGGTGTTGGCCATCCTCTAATGGATTCAATCTTCTCTAGATCCACTGCCATGCCTTACTCTGAAATAATGTGTCCCAAGTAATGGATCTTATTTTGACAAAAATAACACTTACTCACCTTGGCATACAAATGATGTTCTCTCAGCACTTGCAATACCAGTCTTAAGTGATGTTCATGCTCCTATTCAAACTTAGAATAGAAAAGTATGTCATCCAAGAACATTATGACAAACTTATCCAAATAATTTTTGAATATGCCATTCATTAAGCACATAAAGACAATTGGTGCATTGGTTAGTCCAAATGGCACCACTACAAATTCATAATGCCCATACCTGGTCCTAAAGGCTGTCTTATGAATGTCTTCTTCCTTGATTCTTACCTAATGGTATCCTGACCTCAGGTCAATCTTTGAAAATATCTTTGCTCCTCTTAGCTGATCAAAGAGGTCATCAATTCTGGATAGAGGATACTTGTTATTTATAGTATACTTATTCATTTGTCAAAATTCAATACACATACTCAAGGTTCCATCCTTATTTTTGACAAAGAGTACTGGTGCTCCCCAAGGTGAAACACTTGGACGTATGTACCCTTTCTTCAAAAATTCCTCCAACTGCATTTGTAATTCTTTTAACTCTGGCATGCTCATTTTTTAAGGTGTTTTTGACATCGGTGCAGCTCCTGGCACTAAATCAATAGAGAAATCTATTTCCCTTTTTGGTGGAAACCCTAGTATTTCTTGGAATACATCCTCGAATTCTTGTAGTATCAAGAAATATTCAAGGCTTGGCCCCTTTTTCTTTTCTATCTCCTCCACATGGGATGCATACAATTGGCATCCTTTTCTAAAATATCTCTTCAGTTGTAAGGCTGAAATCTCCCTTATAGAGACGGGTCTTGGAACTCCTTTCACAGTGCTTGATTTTTCATCTCCATCAAGACATGTAAATGTCTTGCCATGAAAATCTAGGGCAACATGATGCTTGTCCAACCAATCCATTCCAATTAGAATATCATAAGACCCCAATGGTATGATATTTAGATCAACATTTGTATTCACACCATTAAGACTTATGGAACATCCTATGACCATATCATGGATTCTCCTTTTGGTTCCAGTAGCTAGCTGAACCAAACTTGATTTTCCAAGCTTACTTTTCTCCAAATCTAATCTATCCACTATTTTGGGGTCAATGTAACAATGAATTGCTCCTGAATCAATTAAAATAGAAATAGGTTGATTTATGATCTTACCTTCCACCTCGATCATATTGGATTGGTACTCTGCTTGTCGATCATCTAAAGCTGCATAGATTCTTCCCATATATTTGATTTTTGTATCCTCTTGGAATTTGTGCACAGTCTTCACTTTGTCCTTTTTGTGTGGGCAATCCTTGTACATGTGATCTTCCTTGCATCGCCAACATTGGATAGGTGGTGTTCCCCTTTTCCCAAGGAGTCTTATTTCTTGGATTCACCCTTATCATATTGATCTTGATGATTTCTATTAGGCTCATTCCTATTGAAGGGAGGTTTGAATCCTTTCCTCCTCTGATCGAACTTCTCCTTCTTCTTATCCTTCCAAGATTTCTACATGTATTCTCTTCCTTGGACTTGCTCATACATGTATTTAGCCTTCCTGATGGCCTTAGTCAAGGTCTTGGGCTCATCATACCTAATAGTTTCTTTATAAAAGGCTGGCAGTCCACTTAGAAATCTCTTTATTTTCACCTTCTCATCATTAATGAACCCGACATACTTTAACAACCCCAAGAACTTCTTCTCATATTCTGCCATAGTCATTCTTCCCAGCTTGAGTTCAAAGAACTCCTACATTTTCTTGTCATAGAAATTCTCTGAGATGTAATCCTTCTAGAAGTACTTCTTGAACTGATTCCAAGTGATCCTATTCTCATTAATGTGTTCAACTTGCTTCAGTTGATCCCAACACATTTCAGCTTTCCCATGTAGATGGTAGGTGGAAATTCTAGCTTCTAGGTTTGATGAATAGTTATGCAATTGAAAATACTTCATGAGTCCAAGAAACCATGCTTTGAAATCATCTTCCCTTTATTTTTCACCATCAAAGGAGGGTGGCTTAAGTTTCCTCATCTCTCCTTGCAAATTGTCCACTTCCTGTCTCCTTCTTTGGTGCCTAACATGAGACACCTCTAGACTACTTATGGAATATTCTGATGCATAAAAATTCCTTGTTGAGTAGGGAGGTGAGTGATGTCTATGAGTTCTGCTAGCAATTCTTGAATAACCACCTCTTCCACAATCATCTCTCCTTTCACGAAACCTACCTTCTTCCTCTTGTTTTGAGTTTGATCCCCTCTTCATTTTCCTCTGCAACTGATTTAAGATCTATAACACTCAAGCATTTATATGACTTTTTTCTCTCATCAACCTCTCATTGTCTTTTTTGTAGCTCTGCACTTCTATTTTTAGGATTCTTATGGTTTCTATTAATGTTTCTTGCTCTCCTCTGCCCTTCCGTCCATTGGACTTTGTCTCTACATTACCAACTCTGATATTCTGGCCTTCGGCCTCTTTGTCATGGATGGAGGCTCCCTCACCTTCTTCCATCTCTCAAATATTCATTCCGAGCTGATATTTTTAATCTCTTAATTCTTAAAAATGTGCAAGTGACCATTTTGTTAGAATTATGCATATAAAAAACTTGCCAAACAATGCTACAAGTCATTTTTTTCTTCTTCTTAGTTCATGAATAATATATCCCCATTCTCCGAAAAATAACAGCGTCATGTTATCCTTGGATAATAAAAAATTTCATTCTACATAGGCGCTTCCCTCAAACCAGGTTTCAAGTGACCATGGTTCGAATCCACAGCTTAGTCCCTTCCTTAGAGCCTTGCTTCATGTTCTTTCACACGAGGCTTGTACAAGTCACAGACTCACGGCTAAGTTACCATCCAAGCCCCATTTTACTTGTGCACGATACTGGGGTTGGGACCAAGTCCTCTAGACTTCGGCCTTCATATATTTTATGTTGTCAACTCATGTTTCCTCCCGGAGTTACCTTTTGCCGAAAATCTCCAATAGCTCCACCACAAGGATCGGACGGTCGAGATTTAATCTCCCTTCAATTGGATGACCCTGCCCCCATCTGGAGGCTTCACGATATCGATGGTTTGTGACTTAATAAAGTGTTGGGATGGACAATCCTCTATTAATTTGACGCTCTGGGGGTTTGGGACATTCAGTTCCCACGATGCTCAACTCCCCCAGAGTGATAATTTGACAAAGTGATTACCTTGTCCTTCCACTGCTTGATCCCACGGTTGAGAAATCTCCTAAAGGGATCCTAAATCGATGGTCTTCATGCCTTCGCGACTTTAGGCTTCGACACTTTTCACTTGTAGATGCTTGAAAACCCCAGAGTACCAAGTCTCTGGACTACGAGATCTACTGTCATGTGTCTTCTGGGATCAACGGTCGATATGTACTCCAGTCTTCGAGAGTTTTTGACCCAACGAAAACTGTCACATCTTTTTCCTCTGGAGTGCCTAGTCTCTGGACTGCATGATCTGTCGCCATGTGGTGAAATACTAGAAGTAGACACGTGGCCCAACCAGGCGGGTGACATGTGTCACGTCCTAACTGAAATTTCAATCCTCCACATGTTCAAAACTCGCTTAGACATGGCACACATCCCATGTTTCCATGTCATCCCATATGAGGTCTGCGAGCCACGTCACTTCATAATTTCGGGCTTCGAAATATTTTATGCTTGCATTCCTCAAGTCTCCTAAATGTCGAATTTCCAAACTGCTTAACCTTCCGGGGTCCACATCATCCCCTAGGTGACATCATCATGCCCCACCACTTTGAATATTTGGGATTCAGAATATTTTCCTGCATGTAACATGATGGTTTGTTTCTCCTAGAGTGTCGATCCTTTGAATTGCCATTAGATCTATGACTCACATCACCCATGCACAAATTTGAAGGCTGAGACTTAAACCTACTCAAAATTTTTCTTTGCCTTCATCGGATGACCCTTTTTCACCTACCCTCTGATCCAATGATCCCATATCTCTCTTGATCACATAGTGGCGATCACTCCTGAATTCGAAAGGGGCGGTCATGATCCTTCGATCCCTTACAAAGTGTCTTTGACGTTCTAGCTCCTACGTAGATTCTATAATTCCATTCCTCCTACGATTTTCAACTGCACAGTCAGAATTCAATCTCAACCACGAGACTCTGACCAACATACCCAGCCCATATCGACCCGATTTTTCAACCAGAAGCTCTGATACCAATCTGTAACATACCCTGCCAACCTACAGGTCAGGGTACACTACCTTCAAGCCCACCCTTAGACTTATTTCTCTTACTGATACCTTTTTAAATTGATAATGATGCATAAAAGAAAATATCTAATGACATGCACAATAACAACTGACAAACATGCACATTCTAAAGATTTAATTAAATGATAAATAAATACACAACGGAATACATTCATATATAGGTAAATAATACCATAACAGAGAGCACTTATCTTTATAAAAAGAAGACACCAACTGGCTGCAGACCAAGGTCATTCAACCCAACCGTAGACACTACTATTCCAGATCTCAACAACAATGTCACCCTTGAGCCAGGGCTATGAATCCACAAGGACGGTTCCAAAGTGTTACTTGGCTTCCCAAACCAATCATCACTCAATATCTCACACCCTTTCCCAGGACTCACAACAATCTAAGTACCCAACTCTCTTCTACCCAACCTGCACCACCCAAGAGAATGCATCTCCACCCTTCTCTACCATGCAGTCCCTCAGGAAATCCTTCTCCTTCTAGAGCTCCAGCGCAACTGGTCCAGAATATCAATGTTGGAACTCTCAAGACTCGCAGCTGTGAACAAAGCTGGACATAGGACAACACATCTCAGACATGCAGGTCTCAAGTCATGGTTGGATTACACCAGTGACCTTTATAGCCAACGATACCATGGCTGCTCTTCAACAATTCGTTTTCCTTTCCCCAAGCCAAGACACAGATGGGGAAGATGAATGGGTGACATAAATGAATGGAGTGAGATCTCCAGGAAAATGTGTGAATAGAGCAATGTAGTTCATGCATGAACGAATGAATGAATGAGTGAACGAGTGAGGCGACCAACAACAACACCAGATGAGAACGAGAGTGAGAGAAGAAAAAACCAACCCACCAACATGCCATGGATGGGTTTAAGTAATTCGTGAGGGTCAAGAACCTCTTGGCCTTCCCCCAAGATCTCACATAATTGATCCCCCCCCCCCATTACAAAAAATGGGTAATATAAAATAAATAAGCACTTATCCCCTCAAGCCCCCTCTCTTGTGGAATCATATCCCTCTATAACTCTATTCCTTGTCCATCTAGCATCCAACGATGTGTTTATTATTAATAATGATTAAAACATTACATTTCTTAGGCACACTATCCTCTTTTAATTGTTTGTGCCCTCTGGCCTCTTGACAATTAACAAAATACATTATTTAATATGGGGCTCAAAACCTGGGGTGTTACACACATACTGCACACTGAGACTAGTACGTGGAAGCCTGATTGTCCCTATACAGTTTTATACAACTACCGTTAACCAATCCTTCGACAACTTCTCCATTCAGTTTCTCTAACTGAACAACATCTGTATCTATCACAAGATGGATCACATATGGGCCTAGCCAATGCATTTGGAACTTCCCTAGGTGCTGCAAAAAATTTTTGACATAAAGTAACACTATGTCTCCTATCTGAAATTTATTCTGTTTAATGTGCTTGTCATGCCAATATTTCTTGCATGCCTTCTACACTTGCTAATGGAAACCTACAACAAACCAATCTTCTTCTAGTTCTACTAGTTCTGAGAGTATTTTCTCCATTGTGCCATAAGTTGTAAGGCCCACCATTGCAACAATGTGCAATATTGGTACAATAAACTTCATAGGCATCACAACTTCTTGACGATACGTCAATATAAATGGAGTCTTTCCTATCAATTTCTTGCATGTATTCCTATATGCCCATAGTACTACTGGAATTCTCAAGTCCCAGTCATCCTGACTTACATTACACACCTTTTTTAGTTCATGTTCTGGGATCTTGTTGAATGCTTCCACTGTGCCATTTTCCTAAGGGTGATGTGGGGTGCTCTTTTGATGATGGATCTGAAACTCCTTTGTCAATGTTGCAATCGTCCTATTCAAAAAGTGAGTTCCCTGATCACTCATAAGTACTCTTGGGCATCCAAACCTTGTCACCAAATTTTCAAACAAAAATCACACAGTTGTCTCCATGTTGCAGTCTCTGATTGGTTCTACCTTGTCCCATCTAGTTAAATAGTCTATCGCAATAATGATGTACTTCACCCTCTTATTTTTTGGATTAATCAGCCCTACAAATTCCACTTCCCATTTATCAAAATATTGTCATGTCACTTGTGGTACTAAGGGAAATTCATCTCTCTTGGAAGGTTTTCCAAGTCTCTGACAAACATCACAACTCTCACAGAATTCCTTGGCATCTTTATCCTTTGATGAACTTTCTATAGTATCTTTTATGTCCCAATGTGGATTTCAACTGTTGCATTGAAGTTGGTGGTGGCAAGTTAACAATTACCTTTATATTTGTAGGTTCAACTAACAATCCTTGTTTACATACCACATGGCCCAACAATATTAAAAGAGGTGCACAAAAAATGCATTTCTTCAAATTCAACGAGATTTGGTACTGTCTACATGTATCCAAAATTAAGTGCAATGTTTCAACATGATCTTTCAATAAACTAAATATTTTCCAATCATCTAAGTAGACTTCTAATAAATTATGAAGGAACTCTTTGAAAGCTGCAACAACCACTATGGAAAATATTGTTGGTGTGTTCTTCAAACCAAACGGAATAACTGTGTAAAAGTGGTCTTATGTTTGCTTCATATGCAATCTTGATATGATGATATCTTGAGAATCCATATGTAAAAGAGTAAGCCTCTTGACCCCCTACATTTTCCAGTACTTCATTTGTAAATGGTGTAGGAAATGAGTTGTGTAAACAAACATCATTCAACTTTCTCAGATGTACACATATCTTGATTCCTCCTTTATTTTTATCCTGAATTACCATTGGGATGATCCATTCTTATTCTTCAACAATTTCTATAATTCCAGCTTCTAACATCCTGTCTATCTATGCTTTTACCTTCTAATTATAAGTCGGGTTCATTCTATATGGTCTTTGCTTCATAGGTTTGGCATATGGCTTCAACAAAATCTTCATTTATCCTAACTCTCCAACGATTCCTTTCATCTCTAAGAATGTAGTTGGAAACAAATCTTGATACTCACACAGTAATTCGACAATCTTCTCAACTATCTCATCGCTCCAGTATTATCCTATGTTGGAAAACTTAAGATTATATTGTTTACATATGTTCACTTTTCATGTTCTTAAGGGATTTGGGTATATAGATGACTCAAGCTTCGGTTCTTCTACTGCACACTCCCCTTTAGTTTCTGGTATCTACAAATTCCTAGGGTCTTCATCCTCCTGATCTGCTTGAGAAACATTATAACAATCCAGTATGCCTTCAACTATTGCAGTAGATATAGGTACACTATACAAAGGTATGGACCCTATCGAGTCCTCTGATGAAAAAATATCATTTTTTATAACCTACAAGGTTGAATCATTCAAAGAATCATCATTCTCAAAGTTTAATGTTACCTTGAAGTTCTTGGTCAACTCTTCCTCATATCTTGTTCCTCTACACACTTCTATCTCTATGTACCAATTCTTCAGAGTGGTGTGCAGAGTATGCACGAATAAATGTGTTCATTCTTGTTGAGGTATTGATCTCTATGTCATGGTACACTTCGTAATATGGTCTGTTGGAAAACTTAATCCATTATACTTTCATTCTTTGTTCCAAATCTTACTTGTAATAACCTTTTCCACTGCTACCAATATATTATTCCATCCTTGTGCACAACCCACCATCTTGTAGGGGTTTCTTTCAATGCAACATCCAAAGATAGTAGTATTTGTTGATATGATATTTTAAATTAAAATTCTCTTATAAAAGAAACTACATCAGTTAGTCCATCATACCTTGGAGATTCAACTATTTTGGTTCCATTAATCCATCACAATGGGTAGGTAATCCTAGCAAATTTCCTTGTCGATACTTCGTGCAATCTCTACTACCAATTCTCCAAGGCTTCTTCTGATTCTGACATGCATGATTTAATACTTCTCCAACTAAGTATTCGTTTAGTTGTAGGATTCACATAATAGTTCATCTATGCAGTCATATTATACATATTATCAAGTTCTTTCCTCTTTTTTGGTTCTACATATCTCCTTCCTTCAGTAGGATCTAAAGGAACAATAACCTTCAAGTATTCTACTTCGAATACCATATGTATTTTATTTATATCAATGATAGTATGATTATCAAATTCATAATCAAGTCCCAATAGTGCTGGATACAATGTACTACCATCTACTATTTTGATCACTTCGAAGTCTTCCACACTGTGCACTCCATCAATATTAACACTTACCCCTATCAATATTTCGACTGGAACGATCTTATTTTGGTTATATAATATCAACTATATAGGAGACCAGTTCAACTTCAGATGACCCATCATCTCCCAAGTCAGTCTTGGGATAACATTCACCTCATACCCCAAATCCAAAATTATATCATCCATGTCGTAATCACCTATCTGCACATTGATCCAAAACTCCCTATTTGTTCTCTTTTTTCAGTGCACCTAATTAAGTGCTCTGTGTGTGACATGTATCTATTTATCTTGGGCACAATGGTCAATCATTCCATGCATACTACTCAAATCATATTTATCTTTCATTAATTTTAAACAACTTCTTAAGAAACTTTGCAAAGTGCTTACCTTTTCATATTTCTTTTCTGAATGTTCATAGACTAAAGGCATATAAAAAATCAATGGTTTATCATAAAAGGGTGGAATGGTTGAAGTTGATTCTATCTAATATGCTCTAATCAATTCTTTTCTTTCTTGATGGTAGGTCTCTTTCTCTTTTTTGGGATCAAACAATGGGGTAGGTTTCGTTGTTTTCCTTACCCACTGGTGGATTATATTCCCTTGATCTGTCACATCCACTATGGTTCTTGTCCCTCCGCATGAAACTACTATTATCTTAGGTTGTTGGTCACGTGCCTCGACTGCTATCATATGTATATTTGTGTTCCTCTTCTCCTTCCATTTTACAATCAATTGTGGACAATGCTTCATTGCATGGTCTAGTGCTCCATAATACGTACAATTCATGTAGGGATTCAGATAATATCGAGCCAAATGTCTAGGCTAATTACAATTATAACATACAATATGTCCTCTTCCTCAACCAAAACCTCCTCTTTCATGGCCTATGAAGCCTCCTATGCCTCCTTGATTATAACCTCCTCTGAGAGTATTGAACTATGGGACTCCCCCTTCTAATTCTTCACCTTGGACTCTATAATCATATACAATGCACTCTCTAATTAAGACAAATGCATGACAATCCTTCTTTTCATGTCCGACAAACTTACAAAAATTGAAAAATAAATTCCTTACAGTGCTCTGGTATTTCTGCATCAATGGATAATTATGATGGTGGTTACCCACCATCTTGAAAATATTGCACCATATCCCTAATGGGTTCGGTGCTACCGTATTCAAATACTACTAAAAAGATGGACATTCATCTTTATGATGACCCTCTGTTCTACAGGTGATACACCATAATCCCTCACGCTTTTATTTTCCTTTCATAATTTCCTGTAACTGAATAGTCAGTGTGGCCAACTGTGACTGAACTTGATCCATCCCCACGTTATTCTCTCCTACAGTGGATGCTTCCAATTTCATAGCAATTTTGAGAGCTTCCAACTGCATCACAATATTCAATTGTGTCAATGAGAAATGTATATGCAACAATAATCTTGCAATGAACCACTCACTATGTTTTTCAACCAGAATCTAGAACGTTAACCGATATTTCAATGTCTTAAACCTTTTATCATAGTCCCATACCGATTCAATTACTATTTGATTAATCTCCTTCAGCGCTGTAATGCACTGCAACTTAGACTTAGGCTTCTGGAATTCTTTCAGGAAAGCTTGTCTTACCTCTGCTAATGTCCTCGTATGACCCACAGGTGTAGTATTATGATATTTCATGTACCATAATAGTGCGCAATATCTGAAGGTTGTTTCCAACTATGCAATCTTCACATCATTGTCTTAAACGTTCTTTACATTCCATATTGTGTCACAAATGAACAAATGTTGTTCTGAATCTTCTAAACCAACCCCTTGAAAGAGAGGCATCCTTAAGGTGGGGTCTACTCCCACCATTGTATTTTGCGTGGTATTCTTTCCTGATAACACTAATTGATTCTGACTCGATGTACTACTTCCACTACTTTGATTACTTCTACTATTATCTTTACTTCCTTCACTAAATAGAATTGACAAAACTTATAATATTACCTAATTTCTTGGCGATGCACATAGGGTTGTGGGTTCGAAGAAAAGTCCGATTTTCATGGGATCCTCTTCTACTAGACTGAGTTGACATATATTTTATTTTGTGCATAGAATTCCCTTGATCCGGAATATTTCACCAGTGTCTCTTTCCTCGATCTCACTGTGTTTCCCTTCTCTCTAAGTCATAGTCCTCTTCTTATTCAGTCTAAATCTCTTACCATTATGCAACACTCTAATCTCTTCATTCATCACAAAATCTTCTTCTCTCATCATCCTCAGCCCATTCATTCCTCATTCCTTCTCTTCATCCCTCTCTATGCTTAGATCATTCCCTCGTCAGCCCTTGGTTCCCCTATGTGCACAAAGGTGCTTAACAATTAGATTCCATTGTCATGACTCCTTTGTCTCATAGAAAAATATTAATCCACGTACATATTGACTTCAAGCATCTTCCATACGATCCTTTAAATAATTCTCTCTCAAAAACATTGTACGATTGCGCACAATCTATGGAAAATTCAATAACATAACCTCCCAACACACTATCCAACAAGTAGTCAATTGCGCATGATGTCTTATTGCTTACTGCATTGACTTGTCGAATCAATTTAAGAGTCCAATTCCTCGGAACCGTAGTTCGATATCTTCCAATTTGTTCAATAAATCTCTGGATCCACTCTGCTGACACATTTTAGAAGTCAACAAAGAAAATTTCATGAAAATCTATAAAACATACCTTTGTGACCATTCTTCTGCGTTGATATATGGATTTTGATTCTAATCTATTGCAAACGCGATCTCCTTAGTATTCAACCATTATCCGATATCCTCCTTAGTAGGCCTCCACATCCCCCTCATTCGTAGATCACGGTCCCACCAACATAACCATTTGTTGGCGCACAGTGGGCAAAACCAGGGTTAAACATTAATTCACCAACAAATCCCAAGATACCGACCCTTTCAGCATCACCCACAAGAAGGTGAAGTATCACTCGAGGCACCTATGGGCATTGTAGGAACCAAGATTCCGCATTCATGGGGGAATATGAGGCATTCATCCTTATTGTTTACTTAACATTCATTCATATATTTTGTGTGAAAAAAACTAACAATACCATAACATCTGACATAATAATTCTACTTAACCATTCAAAATATGCGTGAAACCATCATATACATATTCATGCTAATCCTTAATTATCCATTCTATGTGCACAATGAACAAAAAGAAAAACACATCATAACAACATACACGTTAGAACACAAGGATTTAATGTGGTTCACCCCAAACTTGGCTATGTCCACAATGGCTAGCTTCTTATGTTATTCATTCATAGTATTTCTTACAATGGGTGTGGATTGTACTCATACAATAATCTTCAGTAAAACCCCAAACCTTCCCAAGCCATTCTATACTGCAGTGCACACATACCTCTCCACTGACATCCAACACAACTCATACTCATCCAATCGACAAAAATGAAACACTAAACTGACGAGCTAATCAACTGCTCAACCAATCATTCATTTCTATTCAATGTTACTACTCCCTTCTAACCAAAACACATTACATATTTATACATATACATTGGGGCTTAGCCTGTAACAATGTGGAAATTTTTTCCAAAAACCCCTAGCTAACTTTTATCTTTTGTGCGCTAACTCCTTTAAATATGCTAACTATCTTTTGTTTGCATTGCTCCTGCACGATTCCCAAAACTTACCCAAAATTTCCTACTCTAACAATGTGTCGGATTTCATGGCTCTGACATGGTGTTGACGTGGCCTCCGACCTACCGACCCATTGAGGCACTGAGCCACTGGGCCCTCAGGGGTATTGTCTCATCAGTCCCCTGGGACTTCAAATTTCCACTGATAATCATTCAATATGATCTTCAGATATGTGACATGCTAGTATGGAACCTTGTAACCATGTCTTCCAACCACTGGGTCTACCAGGCCCTGAGATCTCAACCTTGCATCTTCAACTTCTCTGTGATCCAATATGCAATGTAACATGGTGGATGAGGTGGCCTCCAAATGGATTTCCGTATTTTCTTGGATGCAATCATAGTGTTGGCATGGAATATGGCATGGTATCCATGAGGCTCAAGCGTGGATGTTGATGTGGCATATAAGTTATCCCACTCGGGCATCATCCCATAAGGTATCGGGCCATCAGGCCCCCGAAAAATTTAGCAATTCATTTTTAGAAAATGTTATGGTACTCTGGTATCTGATGTAACGTGGACCCCACAAATTAAAATATAACATGTTGCGTAGGGTTCCACAACTCTTCCACTCCCATTCAAACTTATGTGAAAGAACTTTTCATTATAATTTTTTTTAACACGTTTTTCCTCACAAATGTGGGATAAGTTTTTATTGCAAATACGATTTCATTGTGTCCTAATATTTCAAATCCATCACTCTCATTGTTTCTCTACACTTTTTTTCCCAGGTCTACAACAAGGTCATCTCCTCCAACTTCCAGTCTCACGATTTCTCCTTATGACTTTGCGACTTGAATTCACTTGGATTTATTATTCATAGTCGTCATACCTTCCTCAGTCTCGTCCCTCTATTTATTTTCAACAGGGTCATATCATTCATCTTTCCTTTCTCTTATATTTAACATCAGTGACAACCAAACACACAAAATCTCATCAAATCATAGAGACGTTCATAGTCTCCCCTTGTCTTTGACATCAATGACAACAATTTACCAAAAAACTCCCCTTTTTTCATTGATGGAAACCACAATCAATTCTGATACTCCTTCAGTCAGTTGTAATAATACATCTCACAATTGTTTTCTCATCTAAGTTGAATTCTTCCTGAAAGTCTCCCCATGTATCTTTACTCTCCCCCTTTGACATCAATGGCAAAGGGATTTTCTCCCCCATACACTGTACTCTTGCTTTTCTTCTCTGCAACCAACAACCTTCTCTTTTTTTGCAACTCCCCCTGATATTGTTCTCCTCTTGTAGTGCTTCAGTGATTGGATATCATAGGTAATACCCCCAACTTTTGTCTGAGATACTCAAACATTTCTCTGGGAAGGGGTTTTGTAAATATATCAACAACCTAATATTTTGTACCAATATATTCTAGCTTGATTTTTTTCTTCTGTAACTTTCTCTCTTAAAAAATGGTATTTGATCATAATGTACGTTTTCTTCGAATAGATAACTGGATTCTTTGAAATGTTTGTTGCATTGGTATTGTCACACAATATTGATATGGGTTGATCATACTCTACCTTAATTCCCTTCAACATTTGTTTCATCTAGAGCACTTGTGTACAAAATGTTGATGCTACAATGTATTCTACTTCTGCTATATATAGAGAGATCGATGATTGCTTCTTGTTGAACCAAGAAATCGGGCTATTTCCCATAAAGAATGCTCCACCATTGGTGCTCTTTCTATCATCCATACTACCTGCCCAATCTGCATCTATGTAAGTTAGAGTAAAGTATTTTCATTTGGAATACCATAAACCAAAATCCAATGCGCCTTTCAGATATTTGAATATTCTTTTTACTGCTTGCACATGTGTTTCCTTTGGTGTTGCTTGAAGCCTTCCAACTAACCCTATTTCTTGCATAATATCCGACCTTGAAGTTTTTGCATAAAGTAGGTTGTCTATCATTAATTTGTACAAAGTCTGATTAACTTCCTTTGATTCATCCTCTTTACTTAATCCTTATAATTGAAGGATTACCCACACAATTAGCACAGTTCATGGATTGATGTGCCATATAGTCATATTTTTGGTCAACTATATGTCTTGACTTTTATCGTTGATAAATAACTTAGGCATTCTTCACGATTTTACACTTCATGTGATCCATTGTATTGATATATACTCATTGGTAATGTTTTGGTGTAAACTCTTTTATCTACCCATAGTATCGATTTATACTCATTGGTGATGTCTTTGACATAAACTCTTTTATGTAAATTCATTGGTGATGTCTTTTATAACACATTATGGTTAGAAGATTAATGTGCTAAAGATAAATCAATGCCCACATGTGAGTGGTTGGGTGGGAGGAAAAAAGGTAATGTCATGACCTCATTATTATTCTCACAAGTTAAATCTCCTTCTTAGTCAGTTTTACACATATCTGCTTCAACGTTTTGTTATTTTGAAGAACTTTGTCTAAGATCTATGTGATCTCTTTTGTTTATGAGCATTGCCACTGTATAAAGAACCGTGTTTTAGTTTCTTTGTGAAACATACTGGTCAAATTTATCTTATACTGATCCTAGATATGGATTGAAAAATGTAAACAAATTATATTTACTAATATAATTGAGCAAATTTTCTATTAAAAAAAAATTGATATAGAATAAAAAAGTGCATAGTTACAAATCAAAACTCAACCATCACATATATATACTCACTCTCTTTATCTTGTAAAATAAAGAATAATTAATTTTATAATAGTAAAAATGATTATATTCTTATACTTTATTAGTTGAGATGAAATGTTTTTATAGTAAAAACTTGACTCCTCATTTCATCAAAATTAAAACTATAATGAATGTTAAAAGTTTACCAAATTCAAATTTGATATCTCCATATTATATTAATACAAGTTTAATACATTAAACTGATTGAAAAAGTCTCACCCATTAAAATAAAATAATGATAAGATATAATACAATTGAAAAGCTAACAATTCTAACTTCAATAAAATTCAAAAATGTCATACATATTAATTTATCAATTAAATTACAAAATACAATATTTTTAAATTACAAAATACAATACTTTAAAATAATAGTATTATCCATAAACTTTTATTGACTCAAATTTTATTTATTTAATATACAATCAAATAATATATCAAACACATCTCTTAAATTCTNCCTCTTGACAATTAACAAAATACATTATTTAATATGGGGCTCAAAACCTGGGGTGTTACACACATACTGCACACTGAGACTAGTACGTGGAAGCCTGATTGTCCCTATACAGTTTTATACAACTACCGTTAACCAATCCTTCGACAACTTCTCCATTCAGTTTCTCTAACTGAACAACATCTGTATCTATCACAAGATGGATCACATATGGGCCTAGCCAATGCATTTGGAACTTCCCTAGGTGCTGCAAAAAATTTTTGACATAAAGTAACACTATGTCTCCTATCTGAAATTTATTCTGTTTAATGTGCTTGTCATGCCAATATTTCTTGCATGCCTTCTACACTTGCTAATGGAAACCTACAACAAACCAATCTTCTTCTAGTTCTACTAGTTCTGAGAGTATTTTCTCCATTGTGCCATAAGTTGTAAGGCCCACCATTGCAACAATGTGCAATATTGGTACAATAAACTTCATAGGCATCACAACTTCTTGACGATACGTCAATATAAATGGAGTCTTTCCTATCAATTTCTTGCATGTATTCCTATATGCCCATAGTACTACTGGAATTCTCAAGTCCCAGTCATCCTGACTTACATTACACACCTTTTTTAGTTCATGTTCTGGGATCTTGTTGAATGCTTCCACTGTGCCATTTTCCTAAGGGTGATGTGGGGTGCTCTTTTGATGATGGATCTGAAACTCCTTTGTCAATGTTGCAATCGTCCTATTCAAAAAGTGAGTTCCCTGATCACTCATAAGTACTCTTGGGCATCCAAACCTTGTCACCAAATTTTCAAACAAAAATCACACAGTTGTCTCCATGTTGCAGTCTCTGATTGGTTCTACCTTGTCCCATCTAGTTAAATAGTCTATCGCAATAATGATGTACTTCACCCTCTTATTTTTTGGATTAATCAGCCCTACAAATTCCACTTCCCATTTATCAAAATATTGTCATGTCACTTGTGGTACTAAGGGAAATTCATCTCTCTTGGAAGGTTTTCCAAGTCTCTGACAAACATCACAACTCTCACAGAATTCCTTGGCATCTTTATCCTTTGATGAACTTTCTATAGTATCTTTTATGTCCCAATGTGGATTTCAACTGTTGCATTGAAGTTGGTGGTGGCAAGTTAACAATTACCTTTATATTTGTAGGTTCAACTAACAATCCTTGTTTACATACCACATGGCCCAACAATATTAAAAGAGGTGCACAAAAAATGCATTTCTTCAAATTCAACGAGATTTGGTACTGTCTACATGTATCCAAAATTAAGTGCAATGTTTCAACATGATCTTTCAATAAACTAAATATTTTCCAATCATCTAAGTAGACTTCTAATAAATTATGAAGGAACTCTTTGAAAGCTGCAACAACCACTATGGAAAATATTGTTGGTGTGTTCTTCAAACCAAACGGAATAACTGTGTAAAAGTGGTCTTATGTTTGCTTCATATGCAATCTTGATATGATGATATCTTGAGAATCCATATGTAAAAGAGTAAGCCTCTTGACCCCCTACATTTTCCAGTACTTCATTTGTAAATGGTGTAGGAAATGAGTTGTGTAAACAAACATCATTCAACTTTCTCAGATGTACACATATCTTGATTCCTCCTTTATTTTTATCCTGAATTACCATTGGGATGATCCATTCTTATTCTTCAACAATTTCTATAATTCCAGCTTCTAACATCCTGTCTATCTATGCTTTTACCTTCTAATTATAAGTCGGGTTCATTCTATATGGTCTTTGCTTCATAGGTTTGGCATATGGCTTCAACAAAATCTTCATTTATCCTAACTCTCCAACGATTCCTTTCATCTCTAAGAATGTAGTTGGAAACAAATCTTGATACTCACACAGTAATTCGACAATCTTCTCAACTATCTCATCGCTCCAGTATTATCCTATGTTGGAAAACTTAAGATTATATTGTTTACATATGTTCACTTTTCATGTTCTTAAGGGATTTGGGTATATAGATGACTCAAGCTTCGGTTCTTCTACTGCACACTCCCCTTTAGTTTCTGGTATCTACAAATTCCTAGGGTCTTCATCCTCCTGATCTGCTTGAGAAACATTATAACAATCCAGTATGCCTTCAACTATTGCAGTAGATATAGGTACACTATACAAAGGTATGGACCCTATCGAGTCCTCTGATGAAAAAATATCATTTTTTATAACCTACAAGGTTGAATCATTCAAAGAATCATCATTCTCAAAGTTTAATGTTACCTTGAAGTTCTTGGTCAACTCTTCCTCATATCTTGTTCCTCTACACACTTCTATCTCTATGTACCAATTCTTCAGAGTGGTGTGCAGAGTATGCACGAATAAATGTGTTCATTCTTGTTGAGGTATTGATCTCTATGTCATGGTACACTTCGTAATATGGTCTGTTGGAAAACTTAATCCATTATACTTTCATTCTTTGTTCCAAATCTTACTTGTAATAACCTTTTCCACTGCTACCAATATATTATTCCATCCTTGTGCACAACCCACCATCTTGTAGGGGTTTCTTTCAATGCAACATCCAAAGATAGTAGTATTTGTTGATATGATATTTTAAATTAAAATTCTCTTATAAAAGAAACTACATCAGTTAGTCCATCATACCTTGGAGATTCAACTATTTTGGTTCCATTAATCCATCACAATGGGTAGGTAATCCTAGCAAATTTCCTTGTCGATACTTCGTGCAATCTCTACTACCAATTCTCCAAGGCTTCTTCTGATTCTGACATGCATGATTTAATACTTCTCCAACTAAGTATTCGTTTAGTTGTAGGATTCACATAATAGTTCATCTATGCAGTCATATTATACATATTATCAAGTTCTTTCCTCTTTTTTGGTTCTACATATCTCCTTCCTTCAGTAGGATCTAAAGGAACAATAACCTTCAAGTATTCTACTTCGAATACCATATGTATTTTATTTATATCAATGATAGTATGATTATCAAATTCATAATCAAGTCCCAATAGTGCTGGATACAATGTACTACCATCTACTATTTTGATCACTTCGAAGTCTTCCACACTGTGCACTCCATCAATATTAACACTTACCCCTATCAATATTTCGACTGGAACGATCTTATTTTGGTTATATAATATCAACTATATAGGAGACCAGTTCAACTTCAGATGACCCATCATCTCCCAAGTCAGTCTTGGGATAACATTCACCTCATACCCCAAATCCAAAATTATATCATCCATGTCGTAATCACCTATCTGCACATTGATCCAAAACTCCCTATTTGTTCTCTTTTTTCAGTGCACCTAATTAAGTGCTCTGTGTGTGACATGTATCTATTTATCTTGGGCACAATGGTCAATCATTCCATGCATACTACTCAAATCATATTTATCTTTCATTAATTTTAAACAACTTCTTAAGAAACTTTGCAAAGTGCTTACCTTTTCATATTTCTTTTCTGAATGTTCATAGACTAAAGGCATATAAAAAATCAATGGTTTATCATAAAAGGGTGGAATGGTTGAAGTTGATTCTATCTAATATGCTCTAATCAATTCTTTTCTTTCTTGATGGTAGGTCTCTTTCTCTTTTTTGGGATCAAACAATGGGGTAGGTTTCGTTGTTTTCCTTACCCACTGGTGGATTATATTCCCTTGATCTGTCACATCCACTATGGTTCTTGTCCCTCCGCATGAAACTACTATTATCTTAGGTTGTTGGTCACGTGCCTCGACTGCTATCATATGTATATTTGTGTTCCTCTTCTCCTTCCATTTTACAATCAATTGTGGACAATGCTTCATTGCATGGTCTAGTGCTCCATAATACGTACAATTCATGTAGGGATTCAGATAATATCGAGCCAAATGTCTAGGCTAATTACAATTATAACATACAATATGTCCTCTTCCTCAACCAAAACCTCCTCTTTCATGGCCTATGAAGCCTCCTATGCCTCCTTGATTATAACCTCCTCTGAGAGTATTGAACTATGGGACTCCCCCTTCTAATTCTTCACCTTGGACTCTATAATCATATACAATGCACTCTCTAATTAAGACAAATGCATGACAATCCTTCTTTTCATGTCCGACAAACTTACAAAAATTGAAAAATAAATTCCTTACAGTGCTCTGGTATTTCTGCATCAATGGATAATTATGATGGTGGTTACCCACCATCTTGAAAATATTGCACCATATCCCTAATGGGTTCGGTGCTACCGTATTCAAATACTACTAAAAAGATGGACATTCATCTTTATGATGACCCTCTGTTCTACAGGTGATACACCATAATCCCTCACGCTTTTATTTTCCTTTCATAATTTCCTGTAACTGAATAGTCAGTGTGGCCAACTGTGACTGAACTTGATCCATCCCCACGTTATTCTCTCCTACAGTGGATGCTTCCAATTTCATAGCGATTTCGAGAGCTTCCAACTGCATCACAATATTCAATTGTGTCAATGATAAATGTATATGCAACAATAATCTTGTAATGAACCACTCGCTATGTTTTTCAACCAGAATCTAGAACGTTAACCGATATTTCAATGTCTTAAACCTTTTATCATAGTCCCATACCGATTCAATTACTATTTGATTAATCTCCTTCAACACTGTAATGCACTGCAACTTAGACTTAGGCTTCTGGAATTCTTTCAGGAAAGCTTGTCTTACCTCTGCTAATGTTCTCGTATGACCCACAGGTGTAGTATTATGATATTTCATGTACTATAATAGTGCGCGATATCTGAAGGTTGTTTCCAACGATGCAATCTTCACATCATTGTCCTGGATGTTCTTTACATTCCATATTGTGTCACAAATGAACAAATGTTGTTCTGAATCTTCTGAACCAACCCCTTGAAAAAGAGGCATCCTTAAGGTGGGGTCTACTCCCACCATTGTATTTTGCATGGTATTCTTTCCTGATAACACTAATTGATTCTGACTCGACGTACTACTTCCACTACTTTGATTACTTCTACTATTATCTTTACTTCCTTCACTAAATAGAATTGACAAAACTTATAATATTACCTGATTTCTTGGCGATGCACACAGGGTTGTGGGTTCGAAGAAAAGTCTGATTTTCATGGGATCCTCTTCTACTAGAATGAGTTGACATATATTTTATTTTGTGCATAGACTTCCCTCGATCTGGAATATTTCACCAGTGTCTCTTTCCTCGATCTCACTGTGTTTCCCTTCTCTCTAAGTCATATTCCTCTTCTTATTCAGTCTAAATCTCTTACCATTATGCAACACTCTGATCTCTTCATTCATCACACACTCTTATTCTCTCATCATCCTCAACCCATTCATTCCTCATTCCTTCTCTTCATCCCTCTCTATGCTCAGATCATTCCCTGGTCAGCCCTTGGTTCCCCTATGTGCACAAAGGTGCTTAACGATTAGATTCCATTGTCATGACTCCTTTGTCTCATAGAAAAATATTAATCCATGTACATATTGACTTCAAGCATCTTCCATACGGTCCTTTAAATAATTCTCTCTCAAAAACATTGTACGATTGCGCACAATCTATGAAAAATTCAATAACATAACCTCCCAACACACTATCCAACAAGTAGTCAATTGCGCATGATGTCTTATTGCTTACTACATTGACTTGTCGAATCAATTTAAGAGTCCAATTCCTCGGAACCGTAGTTCAATATCTTCCAATTTGTTCAATAAATCTCTGGATCCACTCTGCTAACACATTTCAGAAGTCAACAAAGAAAATTTCATGAAAATCTATAAAACATACCTTTGTGACCATTCTTCTGCGTTGATATATGGATTGTGATTCTAACCTATTGCAAACGTGATCTCCTTAGTATTCAACCATTATCCGATATCCTCCTTAGTAGGCCTCCACATCCCCCTCATTTGTAGATCACGGTCCCACCAACATAACCATTTGTTGGTGCGCAGTGGGAAAAACCGGGGTTAAACATTAATTCACCAACAAATCCCAAGATACCAACCCTTTCAGCATCACCCACAAGCAGATGAAGTATCACCCGAGGCACCTATGGGCATTGTAGGAACCAGGATTCCACATTCATGGGGGAATATGAGGCATTCATCCTTATTGTTTACTTAACATTCATTCATATATTTTGTGTGAAAAAACCTAACAATACCATAACATCTGACATAATAATTCTACTTAACCATTCAAAATATGCGCGAAACCATCAGATACATATTCATGCTAATAATTAATCATCCATTCTATGTGCGCAATGAACAAAAAAAAAACACATCATAACAACATACACGTTAGAACACAAGGATTTAATGTGGTTCACCCCAAACTTGGCTATGTCCACAATGGATAGCTTCTTATGTTATTCATTCATAGTATTTCTTACAATGGGTGTGGATTGTACTCATACAATAATCTTCAGTAAAACCCCAAACCTTCCCAAGCCATTCTATACTGCAGTGCACACATACCTCTCCACTGACATCCAACGCAGCTCATACTCATCCAATCGACAAAAATGCAACACTAAACTGACGAGCTAATCAACTGCTCAACCAATCATTCCTTTCTATTCAATGTTACTACTCCCTTCTAACCAAAACCCATTACATATTTATACATATACATTGGGGCTTAGCCTGTAACAATGTGGAATTTTTTTCCAAAAACTCCTAACTAACTTTTATCTTTTGTGCGCTAACTCCTTTAAATACGCTAACTATCTTTTGTTTGCATTGCTCCTGCACGATTCCCAAAACTTACCCAAAATTTCCTACTCTAACAATGTGTCGGATTTCATGGCTCTRACATGGTGTTGAYGTGGCMTCCGACCTACYGACCCATTGAGGCACTGAGCCACTGGGCCCTCAGGGGTATTGTCTCATCAGTCCCCTGGGACTTCAAATTTCCACTGATAAKCATTCAATATGATCTTCAGATATGTGACATGCYAGTATGGAAMCTTGTAACCATGTCTTCCAACCACTGGGTCTACCAGGCCCYGAGATCTCAACCTTGCATCTTCAACTTCTCTGTGATCCAATATGCAATRTAACATGGTGGATGAGGTGGMCTCCAAATGGATTTCCGTATTTTCTTGGATRCAATCATAGTGTTGGCATGGAATATGGCATGGTMTCCATGAGGCTCAAGCGTGGATGTTGATGTGGCATATAAGTTATCCCACTCGGGCATCATCCCATAAGGTATCGGGCCATCAGGYCCCCGAAAAMTTTAGCAATTCATTTTTAGAAAATGTTATGKTACTCTRGTATCTGATGTAACGYGGACCCCACAAATTAAAATATAACATGTTGCGTAGGGTTCCACAACTCTTCCACTCCCATTCAAACTTATGTGAAAGMACTTTTCATTATAATTTTTTTTAACACGTTTTTCCTCACAAATGTGGGATAAKTTTTTATTGCAAATACGATTTCRTTGTGTCCTAATATTTCAAATCCATCACTCTCATTGTTTCTCTACACTTTTTTTCCCAGGTCTACAACAAGGTCATCTCCTCCAACTTCCAGTCTCACGATTTCTCCTTATGACTTTGCGACTTGAATTCACTTGGATTTATTATTCATAGTCGTCATACCTTCCTCAGTCTCGTCCCTCTATTTATTTTCAACAGGGTCATATCATTCATCTTTCCTTTCTCTTATATTTAACATCAGTGACAACCAAACACACAAAATCTCATCAAATCATAGAGACGTTCATAGTCTCCCCTTGTCTTTGACATCAATGACAACAATTTACCAAAAAACTCCCCTTTTTTCATTGATGGAAACCACAATCAATTCTGATACTCCTTCAGTCAGTTGTAATAATACATCTCACAATTGTTTTCTCATCTAAGTTGAATTCTTCCTGAAAGTCTCCCCATGTATCTTTACTCTCCCCCTTTGACATCAATGGCAAAGGGATTTTCTCCCCCATACACTGTACTCTTGCTTTTCTTCTCTGCAACCAACAACCTTCTCTTTTTTTGCAACTCCCCCTGATATTGTTCTCCTCTTGTAGTGCTTCAGTGATTGGATATCATAGGTAATACCCCCAACTTTTGTCTGAGATACTCAAACATTTCTCTGGGAAGGGGTTTTGTAAATATATCAACAACCTAATATTTTGTACCAATATATTCTAGCTTGATTTTTTTCTTCTGTAACTTTCTCTCTTAAAAAATGGTATTTGATCATAATGTACGTTTTCTTCGAATAGATAACTGGATTCTTTGAAATGTTTGTTGCATTGGTATTGTCACACAATATTGATATGGGTTGATCATACTCTACCTTAATTCCCTTCAACATTTGTTTCATCTAGAGCACTTGTGTACAAAATGTTGATGCTACAATGTATTCTACTTCTGCTATATATAGAGAGATCGATGATTGCTTCTTGTTGAACCAAGAAATCGGGCTATTTCCCATAAAGAATGCTCCACCATTGGTGCTCTTTCTATCATCCATACTACCTGCCCAATCTGCATCTATGTAAGTTAGAGTAAAGTATTTTCATTTGGAATACCATAAACCAAAATCCAATGCGCCTTTCAGATATTTGAATATTCTTTTTACTGCTTGCACATGTGTTTCCTTTGGTGTTGCTTGAAGCCTTCCAACTAACCCTATTTCTTGCATAATATCCGACCTTGAAGTTTTTGCATAAAGTAGGTTGTCTATCATTAATTTGTACAAAGTCTGATTAACTTCCTTTGATTCATCCTCTTTACTTAATCCTTATAATTGAAGGATTACCCACACAATTAGCACAGTTCATGGATTGATGTGCCATATAGTCATATTTTTGGTCAACTATATGTCTTGACTTTTATCGTTGATAAATAACTTAGGCATTCTTCACGATTTTACACTTCATGTGATCCATTGTATTGATATATACTCATTGGTAATGTTTTGGTGTAAACTCTTTTATCTACCCATAGTATCGATTTATACTCATTGGTGATGTCTTTGACATAAACTCTTTTATGTAAATTCATTGGTGATGTCTTTTATAACACATTATGGTTAGAAGATTAATGTGCTAAAGATAAATCAATGCCCACATGTGAGTGGTTGGGTGGGAGGAAAAAAGGTAATGTCATGACCTCATTATTATTCTCACAAGTTAAATCTCCTTCTTAGTCAGTTTTACACATATCTGCTTCAACGTTTTGTTATTTTGAAGAACTTTGTCTAAGATCTATGTGATCTCTTTTGTTTATGAGCATTGCCACTGTATAAAGAACCGTGTTTTAGTTTCTTTGTGAAACATACTGGTCAAATTTATCTTATACTGATCCTAGATATGGATTGAAAAATGTAAACAAATTATATTTACTAATATAATTGAGCAAATTTTCTATTAAAAAAAAATTGATATAGAATAAAAAAGTGCATAGTTACAAATCAAAACTCAACCATCACATATATATACTCACTCTCTTTATCTTGTAAAATAAAGAATAATTAATTTTATAATAGTAAAAATGATTATATTCTTATACTTTATTAGTTGAGATGAAATGTTTTTATAGTAAAAACTTGACTCCTCATTTCATCAAAATTAAAACTATAATGAATGTTAAAAGTTTACCAAATTCAAATTTGATATCTCCATATTATATTAATACAAGTTTAATACATTAAACTGATTGAAAAAGTCTCACCCATTAAAATAAAATAATGATAAGATATAATACAATTGAAAAGCTAACAATTCTAACTTCAATAAAATTCAAAAATGTCATACATATTAATTTATCAATTAAATTACAAAATACAATATTTTTAAATTACAAAATACAATACTTTAAAATAATAGTATTATCCATAAACTTTTATTGACTCAAATTTTATTTATTTAATATACAATCAAATAATATATCAAACACATCTCTTAAATTCTTAATCAATAGTGACAATTTTTAATGTAGAGCTTAAATTGAGTCAACTTTCTTAGATAATAGATTCTCCAAAACATCCCATCATATGCAATGCTCTCCATGCCATCCAAAAAAGGGTTTTATTTTTCTTCTTTCCACTGGCTTATTATAAAGTGTATATTTCATTTTTCTTCTTTCTATTGGCTTATTAAAAAGTGCATACTGTTTAAGAGGTAGAACTATTCCATGTTCCACCAAATGTTATACTTTGGTTCCATAAGGAAAAGATTGAAAAGCAATTATAAAGTGTATAGTATTTAAGAGGTAGAACTATTCCATGTTCCACCAAATTTTATACTTTGGTTCCCTAAGGAAAAGATTGAAAAACAACATTTCTCATGAAATGTTCGCGAGAATTGGTAAATTGGAGGTGCTTCATGAGTGATAATATTATGGAAATGTTTATGGGGTTGAGTTATGGTTTAACGAAAGGGCGGTAAATTTATTATAATTAGTTTAGTTTAAATTTAATTTTAAATGTAATCTATACTAACATATTTTTATAAAATTTGGTATTTTTTTTACAAAGCATCATTTAATTGATAATTATTTTGACAAATTAATTTTTTACGGAGCTTGGTGGGATGTTGATAAATTTATGTTGGAATTCCAAATTTTCAAAATTTTATTTTAACTTCACATCCTCATCAATATAATTTTGAAATTGTATGGTTGATAAAGTACAAAATTAAAAAATCATAACCAATTATTTGTAAATATGAAATCATTTGACAAAATTGTATGGTTGATAAAGTACAGAATTAAAAAATCATAACCAATTATTTGTAAATATGAAATCATTTGACAAGGTATCTACATCATTGATATTTATATCAATAGTTGTTATGTCAATGCATGTGTACAAGAATGGGAGAAAACCACCATGTATTACTAGATAGCCAAACCTGTCTCCCTAGCTCTCAATTTTTAAATTTGTGAGAACTAACCACACATATTTACTACTCATACCATTTCCCATTGAAAACTTATGCAGTTACTTGAGAAGATTTTATGAGCTAATTCATAAGGAAAGTTGGGGTTCTATAGAGTCAATTAGATGATATGTCGAAGGGGTTCTAATGTTCTCACCATTGTTTTATATTTGTATCATGCATATTGTTGGAGGTAAGCCAACGCGAAAAAGCAAAACGATTTTGGGAAAGAAAGCATGCACGAGGGAAGCGACAACTAGAAGGAAGAACAACACGCGCGCATGCAGGGAAGACCTAACGACGTTAGGGTTAGGGTTTTGGTAAGGTATTATAATAGCTGAAGAGCCAGAAACATATAAATATAGATACTTAGGTATCATAGGGGGGTTCCGATCATTGTTGTTATTTTGGGGCCGGCTCAGAGTATTATTGAGCTTAGCTAGTTATCTATGAGCTGTTACGATATGTAATAATTTTTATGTATGATCTATTTTGTATAAGCTGTTGAGATAGAGAAGACAAAGGAGGGAATATCTTGAGGGTTAGATCACAGGCTGAGGAGCGTGGTGCGGTCTAGTCCGCCTCACATAGATATTGCCCGACGAGGAAGATTTGTAAGCGCGCGATGCATAGTGACAAAATGACTATAATAAAAGAGATGATAGCCAAATCTTTGTGGACGTAGCCCAAGAGGGGGTGAACCACGATAACATTTGTGTTATGTGATGAATGCATACATATCTTTATTGTCTTTCGTAGTTATTGTTATGCTTAAATGAATGCATTGTTATATTTCCTGTGTATTTGAAAATGACAGTATATTATGGTTACAAGTTATAATAATGGTTCACTATATAGTTACCTATCTCACACTCAGTCCTAGGCTGTAAACACATGAGTATTACAGCCACCCATTAAAGCTATCTCGGGTGAGACTGCACAACGCATTTTGTGTGTTGTGTTTCCTTCTAGTTTACCAGGAGGGCCGATAGTTTTAGAGGCTTTGTTGGAATCCCGAATAGACATGAACCCCGAGTCAATAAACTTAGACAAAATAGAAGAGTAAGTAAGAAGCATAGTAACCAACAAATGGTTTCATTTCTATTGGTAGGAGGAGGAGAGGATTGAGTAGATGAGATAGGTTGAGCAAGAAAAGAGTAAAGAAAAGTGTAAAGAAAAGAAGAAAGCAATGAGCCATTAGAAGGGGATGTTGAGACCGTGGAATCCCACAAAAGCAGAGATCGAAAGCTGGTTAAGAACAAAAGAGCTAGAGTTTGCACAGAAAGATAACAAAAACCCTAGAGTAACACCCCAAAAGTATCTTGAGAAATACATGTTTACTGATTTGCATGAAGTCTTTTTCTACGATTTTCCACATCTAGTGCAGGAGTGGATATTAAGGTGGAAGGATAACCATGAAACGAACCAGATTTGACAGTTAAAGTGGACCCTAGTACAGATTGAACAATTACAGCAGGTGAAAAAAAATTCACTCGCGTAGTAGAATTTTGGCTCAACAGTATTGTGACAGGTTTTATAACAGAGTTTGTAGTCGACATAGCGAAGTTGTACATCGCAGTGGAGCAAGATTTTCTACGTGGACCTTGAGGAAGGTACATTCGATCACTGTATACTTCTATTAAGATATCTCTATATAACAAAATCATACTGACAATGGAGTCAAACAACTAAACTTCCCTATGTGCACGGGGGAAGGGGGGAAGCACTGACAGGAAGAGGAGAAATGGAAGGAGGAAAGGATAAGGGAAAGAAGGAGGAACCCTTGGACCCAATCATGATGGATGATGACCAGATCAAGCAGATCATGGCGACAACTAGAAATATGCGTAGTGGAGTACCCTACCAATAAAAGGTGAATACCAAGAAGAGATTCGTAGCTGCGAGGGAAGGCTTGGTGAGTGTTACACATAAAAAATACTCACTTTGATAGTGTCTCAAGTGTCGTCATTATAAGTGTCGCAAGTGTCAAAGAAATCATACTGCCATGATGCCTATGTCGTGCCTATAATGACATGAGAAGGACACTTGAAACACCTCAAACATTTGTTGTGGAAGAAGAGAAATGAGTCAACAGGATTATGAACCTTTTTCCATCTGAAAACACCCCAAAAACTGAGTTTTGGAGGGGAGCGCTCCCCTATAACTATCTCAGGAGTGATGGTGCCCCCCCATAAGCCATCAGGGAGCGTTATAGCACTGCATCAGCCCTTTTGAAGGAGCGCTCCTACCCTCAGGAGTGTTGGTGCTCCCCTATACACTACTAGGGAGTGCTACAATGCTCTGATGCCCCTTTTGAGGGAGAACTGCCTATTCTGGGCAGTAGTTAAGTTGTTGAGATGAATGGGGGAAGGATCCTTTCATTCTTGGAAGGTAGTTGGATTCGAATCCCTAGTCCAGCCATGGTCTTAGGGCAGATCCTCAACTGAAGGAGGAAAATCCTCAACTTCCCCAAGGATATCTCAAGTGGTTAAAGCCTCTCCAAGGTTATATAAGAAAGCTTTCTCATGGTGAAAGGAGGACTGGAAAGGGAGAATCACACCAAACTTATGATCTTATAAGTGGTGCCGGAATATAGATGTTTTGGAAGCAAGAGACCTATGATCTCATAGGGAGCAATCGATGAAGCTATCATCATTCAGATCATGGATCTTTTGAGCAAGGGTTAGACAAGGAGGACTTGGCAGAACTGCTGCAATCCATCTACGACTGTAAGCAATGTTTTGTCCTCATTAATATAATTTGCTTGGCCTGTTTCTTTCTAATTCATGTTCAATCTCACATGAATTTGTCTCTTTAGTAGATAGACCTATTTCAGACTAATCTTGATAGAGTAGGAAGTGGTCGTACTTTGTTTGTCTACAGGGCTTATCGAAGAGCGAAAGATTGGAGCTCAACTCGGAGCGTGCAGGGACACACACCGGTAAAAGGTACTTCTTTTCTCCTTCCTCCTCACACACTAGTCCACCTAGATCTAAAAGGAAGTCAATGAGCATGATAAACACTTTCTGTCTTAGAGTTAAGAGTCTAGCTCTTTGAGGAGATCTACCTATCCGCAGGGAGATTTTCCTTCAACAGTGAGTGATGAGGAATATGTAGAGGATCTTCGGGATGTGGAGCAGATTGAGGAAATCCTGTACACAACATATGAGAGGAAGACGAGAGGGCCAAGAACGAGAAGAGAAGGAAGAAATCCTATCCATATTAATGCCAGTGTGGAATCCATAAACCCATGTGTGACTAATACACCAAAGAGAACACCGCCAATTAGACAACCGAAGTTCAGAAGTAGTCAGACAACAGGAAGTACATCTACACAAGGAACAACAACTGGAGGAGCCAGTTCCGGCAGCACTAGTCAAGTATCTACACTACGCAGAGGTAGCAGTTCAACGTTTAGAATGGCAGGACACGACCCCACCATCAAGTTACTAGAATTTCAAGGAGAATAAGGAGAAGACCCGGAGAAACACTTGTTCATTTGTGCAAATATCTGGGAAGAAAAACATATCACTTATGAAGATACCAAAATTGCGCAGTTAGCTATTATGCTAAGAGACTGCGCACTAGACTGGTACATGAGTCTTGACACAAACAGTGCCCTTGGGACGACAAGGACACTGACAGACATTAAGAAGTTACTGATAAACGACTTCCATAAGCCAAGTTCAGAGGATCAATACATAAACAAGATGATCAAAATAAGACAGAAACCAGGAGAGTCTGTATGGGAGATTGATCAGAGATTCAAGCGACTGAAGGGAAAGTTAAAATATCTCATGAACGATATGCAAAATCGACACCTCTTTTTCAACTCACTGCTCCCACACTTAAAATATCCATTGCGACAACAAAATTTCCAGACGCAGGTAGAGGCTCTGCAGGCATCCCTGCAACAAGAATAAAATTAGTATAAGTAGATGGACCCAACTATCGAAGAACTAAAGGAGGATTTAAAGAACTTAACGTTTCAGCTGAACCAAAATAAGAGTAAGGACAAACGAGAAGTTGTTTTGTGTACCACATGCAGGATGGAAGGCCACCAAAAGAATGAATGTCCAACATTCGCACAATATATGGAAGCAAAAATGCCAAATCTGTTACCAATAGGAGGACTATGGTGCGAAAAATGCAAGAAACCGGGTCACGACCCTTATCACTGCACGATGATGCATAAATACCATATAGTACCAAAGAGTTCATATTGCACCTTTTGTAAGTCAGTAGGCCACGACGACAAAGATTGTATAACTATGGAGTTGATGCGAGAAAGGACATTAGATACATATAGAGTGCAGGAAGAAATGATGACTGGGCAAGCTGCACCACATTTTAATCAATTTCTATCTCCATACAACACTATGCAGCAACAGTATAATATTACGCAACAACCATATATGTGCAACCGCAATACAACACGACACAACCTCAGTACAATACCGCGCAATATAAATAGGAGCCTTAGTATAACGCACCGAGAGGAGATTGAGCAGGCTACAGAGGTGGAGGATGAGCCAAATGAGGTTTCAGACGAGGTAGAGGACCAGTGGTATGTCATAATTATCTACAAATAGGACATTATGCAAGAGAATGTCCGCTTCCACCAGTGACTTGTATTTATTTTCGTGCATCAGATCATGACACTAAAGAATGTCCAACATTGTTAGTAAAGATCCAAGAAAAGAGGAACCTGAACAATCAAAATGTTCAGTGGATTTCATCCAATGAAAGGGATGAAGGATGGAACATCAACATAGTTACTTGCGAAGGAGTTAAAATAGGAAATGACGTTGTCCGACAGGAGCCGACACAAAACCAATGGGTGAAAAATAACACCGAACCAAGGAAACAGTTCGATGCGTAGAACGAGAAGACATATTTAAGGAATCCATACAAGAATTTCATAAGGAAGACATGGCATCGACTTCAACTACGCAACAAAGAAAGGAAGCATCAGAGTACGAGATGCCTCCGCTATTGGATCATACTAACTAAATGAAACCCATGGGACAAGTAAGTATAATCAAAGGCTTTTTGAAATCATGTGTAAAGGTATTAAGTGATCCATCATCTGTGAAAATATTGCAAAACATATTAGAAAAATGTAGTATAGAGACAGAAGGAAAACTAGAACTAAAAACAGTCAATCACCTACATACAAGAAGAAGAACTAGTAGGGAGTTTAGATTGAATGCCAACATCGAATATTTCAACATGGGAGATATCATACTGGATCTAGGATTTGAAGTTAATGTGTTACCAAAGAAGACATGGCAATGCATGGGAGAGCCCACATTAGGATATTCACTTGTTCAATTGAAACTGGCAAACCAACATAGAGTTATACCAATCGGTAGACTGAAAGGAGTAACAGTAGACCTAGATGGAGTGTGCACTAAAGCATATTTTGAAGTCATTGAAATAGTGGACAACACCACACCAGATCTAGCGTTGCTTGGTCTAGATTGGGTGTTTGAAAATCATGCCATAATTAACTTGAAGACCAGGAAAATGACATTTGAGTAAGGAGAATACAGGGTCATTGCGCCATTAGATCCATCGGAAGGGGAGATGTTTGTAGAACCTACTTGCCTAGACTTAGAGGAAATAATCCATTTGTACAGAACAACTGCACGTGATGAGGATTACGTGAACCCAGCTATAGATGGGATACTTAGTTGGCAGAGAATTACTTCATGTGCAACAAAATCAGAAACTGGTTTAGAGAACTGGCGACAAAGGCTACATGAAGTTTCCACAAGAAGATGTGCAAGAATAGACTGCGTAGTAAGATGGGTAGGCACGGAAATAAGGGAACCACCCATCTTCCATGGAATAAATGATTTGGAAACATTATTGGCATAGTATGAAGACAAATTCTTAGAGAATCAGAGACTGTTAGCACTTGATATAGCACTCAAGGCCACACCTGCAAGATGGTGGGGTGCACACAAAGAGACAATCATAGATTGGTACCAATGTAAGAAGTTATTGTGCATAAGGTTCACTGCAGAACAAAAAAGAAACAATAAATAGAGGTACGATGGATAGGGGGAACCAACAGAACAATTGGAGAAGTGTAGAACACTATGGAAAATGACTCCCCCATAGGAATGGCCTCATCATTTCATACACACTTTGGAGGGCATACCAACGAACTGGTATACGAACCAGGAATTGCGCAAGGGGACTGTGACTTAGACGACATTGCAACACAATTTTACAGTCACTTTCTCATTTGAGCATGAGAACCCCAACATAGATGCAGATCTTAAACAAATAAGAGGAGTGATATTCATCAAAGAACCAGAAGTAGAACTTATCACAGAATAACAACAACGGAACAAACAGACAGTTAAGGAACTGTTGTCATGCTACCATGTGCAAGAGGAAGCACCAGATGAAGACGATCCATGCGATATTAAGATAGAAGAAGAAGAGGGAGAAAAGGAAGTGGAAGGACCACCTATAGAATCAGAATTTATTGTCGCGCCAATCAAGGTGAAGAAAGTCAACATTGGGACAGCCGAGCATCCCAAAATGGATAGAATTTGAGACTATTGGGATGAGAAAACGATGGAAATCATAATAGAGTTGTTGCACGAGTACAGTGACTTGTTTCCCACAAAATTTACAGAGATGAAGGGTATAGCAGGAGAACTAGGGGAAATGAAGATACCACTCAGACCTAAAGCGAGATCGATCAGACAACGACCATACAAATTGAACCCAATATATAAGCAGAAAGTCAAAGCTGATATCGAATGGATGCTCACAGCCGGAATCATATAACCGGTCAAAGAATTAGAATGGATAAGTCTGATGGTAGTGTAGGAAAAGAAACAAGGAGGGATAAGGATATGCATTGACTTGAGGAAGTTGAATGATGCATGCCTTCATGACCCATTCCCTATACCTTTCACGGATGAAGTGTTAGAGAACATATGAGGACATGAAGCTTACTCATTCACTGATGGATTCTCAGGATACCATCATATTAAGATATCATAGGAAGACAGGTACAAGACCACGTTTGCGACAGAATGGGGATTCTACCAATACACAATCATGTCGTTTGGACTGCAGAGTGCACCAACAATATTTTCCAGAGTAGTCATTGTCGCGTTTAAATAATTCATCCACTAGTTTCTCAAGGTATACTTGGGTGATTGGACAGTCTATAGTTTTTTGAAATATCATGTAGAAGTCTTACGAATGATGTTAGAATGATGTAGGCAATGCCAGATATCATTGAACATAAATAAATTCATATTCGGAACACCATTTGGGAAACTATTGGGTCATATAGTATGCAAACAACGTTTATTATTAGATCCTACAAATATTGCAGTAATTTCTAACTTGCCAGTACCCAAAATAGTCCGTCAACTAAGAGCGACGTTGGGACACACGGGATACTACAATTTTTTTATAAAAGGGTACGTGTATATTACTGCACCAATGGAAAATATGTTAAGAAAGGACACAAAGTTTCAATGGAACAATGAGTGTCAACATGGTATGGATACCCTGAAGGAAAAGATGGTGACCACACCGATATTAGTATTTCCATATTGGGTGAAGACATTCCACGTGCATGTATATGCATCAACCATAGAACTTGGAGATATCTTGGCACAACCAGAAGCGAGGGATTTGGAGCACTCGATAGCATTTGCGAGTAGAATTTTTTCGGAATAGGAGAAAAACTATAACACTACAGAGAGAGAAGGCCTAGCTATGGTCTATGTACTACAAAAGTTCAGGCATTACTTATTGGGGAATCACTTTAAAATGTTCATAGATCACTCAGCCCTGAAATACCTAGTCAACAAGCCAGTGTTGGGGGGGAGAATATGTCACTGGTTACTTCTATTTCAAGAATTTTACTTTGAAGTAATAGATAAGCCAGGAAAATTGAATGCAGGACTGTTACAGAGAAATCCCCCTGCAGACAAGTGGATTCCCTCCTGAACCCTAAATATCTAAGATCAAGACAGAAAGGTGCTAACGTTGGTCACTGACATCCTTTTAAACCTAGCTAAGTCAATCAAATAGAGAAAAGGAAGAAGATGTATGTACCTTTTTCGACGTTTGTCCTTGTTCCAGTCCGAGTTGAGATCCGATATCCAAGCTCCTTGACAAGTCCTATAAATCAATAACAACAAAGACAAAACAACTTCCTATTCTACCATGATTAATCCAAAACTAGATCTATCTATGAAAGACAAGTTCATGTAGCATGTAGACATACAAAACCTTGAAAGAAACAGGCCAAACACATATGTATATTAATGAGAACAACAGAGAATACTTATAGACCTTAAGTTCATGTAGCATGTAGACATACACAACCTTGAAAGAAATAGGCCAAGAACATATGTATATTAATGAGAACAACAAAGAATACTTATAGACCTTTGATGAAGGTGCAACAACCTCTTCTAGCTCTCTTTGTCCAGCCCCTTGCTCAATAATCCAAAATCAAAATGATGATGCCTTACTATTCATATCCCTTATGAGATCATAAGTTTGATGTCTCTAAACTGGCATATACCACTGATGAGATCATAAGTTTGGTATCTCTAAAACTCCATGTATGTCAATACCACTCATGAGATCATAAGTTTGGTATCTCTCAATCTCTATGTATTTTCACCATGAGAAGGCCTCCTTATATAAGCTTGGAGAGACCCAACTACCTTTTAGATTCTTGGGATAGGTTGAGGATCTTTCTCCATCATTTGTGGATCCTTCCTAAGATCTAGCCTTGACCTTAGATCCAAATCCAACCAACTCCAGAGATGAGAGGGATTTATCCCTGATTTTCCTCAACAACCCAAAATTTGTTGAAAAAATCTAGCGCTCCCGCAAAAGGGTGCATAGAGCATTGCAACGCTCCCCCAAAGAAGGCCAGGGAGCACTGGCACTCCATTATAGTGGGTAGGGGATCGCTGCCGTCCAAAATCCATTTTTGAGTGGTCTATTCCATGGTAAAGGTTTTGTACTATTCATCAAATGATTTCCCTTCCTAAAACCAGTCTTTGAGAGTGTCTTAAGTGTCCCTGTGATGTCGTTAGAGACACGACATAGGCGAGATGGAACCATGATGTTTGCAAAACTTTCCACACTTAAGGTCAAGATGCGGCACTTGCGACACTTGTAATGACGACACTTGCGACACTATTGAAGTGAGTAATTTTGATGTGTAACAGATTTCCCCCCCAAAGTGCGAAGTTAGAAGATGTGATGACTGAAGTACTTTGTAGAATTTTTTGAGAAAGGGTGTGGACTCAGAGAACTTGGTAGAATCTTCACAAAACCATCAAAAAATATTATGATATGTTTCAAACCCAAGGCAAGCATACCTATGCTTGAGTGATAAAGACTTTCAAGGTATGGACGCCATAAAATACACTGCGGATCCATAATTATATTGACAAAAAGGTATAGCCACTGAAGATACAATGTGGATCTATACTCCTATGACCTGAACTGATCATAGCCATGAAGAATACATGGTGGATCTATGAGACGACAAGACATAGCCACGACCAATACAAAGTGGATCTATGTGACAATATATGTGTCAATGTTCAAAAGAAATTCTATCGCAACCTGGGCAAAGTACATATAAGAGTGATGACTCAACCCAGGGTCTTCTTACCGATCCCGATGTAGTACAAATATAACCATGTGAATAGATGTCCTGATGTCGAGCATGGCAGAAACCACTTGATTATTGGTCAATGAGGTAAACCGTTAACAAGCGTGAGGGAAATCACCATTGATATCAATGATTCCCAAGGTACTCTAGTACATTCCAATGAATGTGAATGGATGAGATGAAGTTGAACATCCATGGAATCATCCGATCAGAGGTCAGTGATGTAAACCCACGATCGGAGGCAAGGAGGCCTGCCATTGAGGCATGCAGGTACTGTTGGTCACTATAATTGCTTAATTGATTTAAACAATCAAGTGATACATAAATTATCAACCCAGGGAAGTCTTTTATTTCAAAGATAACCACACACTATATATTCTCAATTCCAAAAGCAACTTAGTGTTGTAGTAAATAAACTTATACTAATCACACTTGCTTGAATAAACTGAAGCTCTGAATTAAATCACAGGAAAGTAACTCCCCTATTGCAAATCCTTAAAGATCAATCTAAGAATCCTGGATTACATTAAAATAACACTTGTAATGGGAAAGAACAACTATTATGCAATCAGAGAACATGAACCTTACTCTCAAACAAAGACTTCAGTACTAACACTCTTTCATGAAAACAGTAATGCAGAAAACAATTAACTCTATCCAACAGAGAATAAAGACACATAGTTCCTTCCTTTCTAAGAAGGAGCCTTGAGCCTTATTTCTGTTTTAGCATACTTGTAAGGTTGAGGTTTACATAGAAAAGGGCAGTCTGATTCCTTCCTTTCTGAGCAGGGATCCTTAACCCAGTTTTTGACTAGCACAACTGCAGAAATAATGGAAGTCTACAGAGAACAGGATGTTTTGGTTCCTTCCTTTCTGAGCAAGAACCCTTAACCCAATCCCTGGCTCGCACACTTACAGAGGTAAATGAAATCTATAGAGGACAAGGTGTTTTGATTCCTTCCTGTCTGAGCATGAACCCTTAACCAAATCTCTAGCTAGCACACTTGCAGAAATAAATGAAATCTATAGAAGACAAGGTGTTTTGATTCCTTCCTATCTGAGCAGAAACCTTTAACCAAGCCTCTGGCTAGCACACTGGCAGAAGTAAATGAATTCTACAGAAGATAGGATATTCTGATTCCTTCATGTTTAAGAAGGAACCTTTAACCCAATCTCTGCTAGCCTCATAAAATCATCACACAAGATTGCTGATAAAAAGAATTACAAATTTCATTCAATAAACTAAGACAGAGTCAGTAGTGTTTCAACAAAGCGGAATCCATTAAAAACAGTGTTTCAACAAACGACAGTTAAACAAAGCATAAACATAAACTGTATCAACACACTTCTAAACTAATGGGTGAATCTTGTGAAGAAGGTGGGCCCTCCCTTCTCACAAGATTCCCCTGGAACGAAAAAGCTAGAGAAGGATACTCAAAGCAGTCTTATATTCATATGTCGAAATATCACATTACAATTTGGAAAAATAGAATACGTCCCGCTTCTCTGGAGTTGCTTCAATACATAAAACTTCGATTCCTCGAATGGTGATTTCCTCTGATTTAAAGAGGAAATCCCTTCAATACAATAATTACATTGCATATCTGAGCCTTATCCTAAATCAGATCTTCTTTCTAAACCAACATAGGATGTCCTAGTCTCACGCAACTGAATGCTATTACAGGAGCTGAATGAGGTATTGTTGTTACGGCTGGTGTAACAAATTCTTCTCGTTGTTGCAGATGTTGTTTCAGCATCGCAATTCGTGGGCTGTTTCAGCCACGTGAATTGCGCTTTGACTGTGTTGACCGCTGACTATGACGGCTTCCTTTGTGTTTCAGCATCGTCGGTTCTGGTGGTTTCCTCTGTGTTTCAGCATCTGCAACTCTGGACTGTGTAACAGCTCTATGTTTCAGCATCTGCGACTCTGGACTGTGTAGCGGCTCTGTGTTTCAGCATCTACGTCCTCAAACTATAAGGCAACTTCGTGTTTCAGCATCTGCGACCTCGAACTGTATAGCAACTCCGTGTTTCAGCATCAGTTCTGTGTTTCAGCAACAACGACCTTGGACAATTCTGTGTTCAGCAACATCGACCTTGGACAGTTCTGTGTTTTAGCAATAGGCCTCAAATGCTAATCTGCAGTTTTGGACACTTATGCATTTCTAATCAATGGTTAAGTACGAGAGTGATGTAAAATATTATGCAAAACAGATTAAACGTGTAGTAATGAGAAGGGACATTGTATACCTTTGAGATGATCAGATAAAGTGATAGTATGAGTCTAAATTTAGGTGATCAAGAGTATAATGGTGGCAAAAAGTATAGGCAAAAATGTACATTGTGTGGTCCTAACATCCCCCCCAACTCAAGGTGTTGCGTGTCCTCAGGAAACTCACTCTGAATCCGATTCTGGATACCTACTCTGATCATGTAAGTTACTCAAGCTGTAACTCTGGGAGGTACTATCTGTTGGCGTTCTGAACCCTTGCACCTGCTGCAATCTTTGCCATGCTGCTATTTCTGCCTTCTTAGGTAGCTTATAACTGACTTGATACCTTTCTATTGGCAACCAGAGAATGGGAAAATAAAACTGGTACCCTATCCAATTTTCAGCACAATGTCTCATACACTGGATATAATTGGGTATCCTAGAAATTGCTACTTCTAAGTTGGCAGGACCAAAAGGATTATGCTGTTGTCTCTTCTCCGTGGATTGCTTCCAAAATAGGTTATTGGCCTGGAGGGAAGGAATCTCTATGGATCTGATGATGCGTTCACAATCCTGAATCACTTCTGATTGTAGCTGCTGAACATGTTCAGTCACCCCTGGTTGTTTTAAGAACTCATAATATTGTGAGATAAAGGTAGCTGCCCTCTGTGGTTCTGGTCTAATCCAGAGGAGG
>JZKD02S2430873.1:484135-507762 GCA_000966675.3 Picea glauca
AAATGCTAATCTGCAGTTTTGGACACTTATGCATTTCTAATCAATGGTTAAGTACGAGAGTGATGTAAAATATTATGCAAAATAGATTAAACGTGTAGTAATGAGAAGGGACGTTCTATACTTTTGAGATATCTAGATAAAGTGATAGTATGAGTCTAAATGTAGGTGATCAAGAGTATAACGGTGGCAAAAAGTATAGGAAAAAAGGTACATTGTGTGGTCCTAACAGGTACCAAGGTACTAATTGGTTTCTAAGTCTAGTTCCCGGATAAGGTGTTGAAGTCGATAGGAACAGAATCGTCGAAGGAGGGCCTTGATGTATCCCCCATAAATGACATGAAATGGATATAGATATGTAAATTGGTAGATCAAATGAACATGGACTAACATGGTTATTGAAACAAGATATTTGTGATGGTTGATGTTGGCCCTTGACCAAGTTTTGGGGAAGTAATTGGTCATATTTGACCATTTTTGGGACTTCGACAGTCTGTCAAAGATGAAGCGCCAAGCGAAGAAGAGATCATGGGATCTTGGTCCACTTTTAGGACCCTTTTAGGGTTTTGGGTTAATGTAATGGGAAAGGGATGTTGACCCGTGGGTTACCCATGCTTAGGCCCACTTTTGTAATGTATAAATAGATACTTAGGCAATGTAAGGATGGTCGATGGCTTAGTGCTAGTAGTTATATCTGTGTGATCGGATGTGGATTGTAAATTATTTGTACATGATTCTAAGAGGCTTACAGAGCTAAGTGCAAGTTGTTGTAAGAGGTTGTAGAAGGATTTGTGCTGAAGTGCAAGGAGGAAGGATCTAGCGAAGTGCGCAAATCTTCTAACCTGTGCGAAGTAAGGGTTTTGAGTGGCTTTGTGCTGTAACCAATTGAAGACACTAATAAATAAGAAGAGTTGGTGGACATAGCCCTAGGGTGGGGGTGAACCACGCAAATCTGTGTGTGATGCTTTGTGCTTTGAATTGATGTGTTTATCTCTTTCTTAGCTAAGTTCTTTGATATATTTAGATAGATATACTTATGCTTTGTGCTTATTAGATGTGTATGAATGTTAGATCTGATATGTATGAATATGCTTAGTACTGATCTACTGGATCCAATCTATTTTACTATTGCTAAGTGTTGAAATATCTTAGATCTAAGTGAATGTTGTGATGCTCTGTGCTATCTGTGAAGTATAATAAGGGTTGAATATTGATGAATGATCGATGCTAAGTGTGTTGTAAGTGATATAATCACACATCTGTGTCCCAAATAAGGTTGCAAACACTTGAGTCTTGCAACCACCCCTGCCTCTACGTTGGTTGAGACTTCATCTGCTTCGCAGGTGTTGCCGAAAGGGACATTAGTTCGGGTTTTGTTGGTGCGATCTTGAGCGTTGAACCCCGGGTCTTCCCCTATGCCAACAAATGGTTTCATTGCCAGGACCTGAAACTATGATTTCTGGGAACTAGAGAAGAAGAAGCTTTGTGCAAAGAAAGCTCTGTGCATAGATCTGTTTCACTAGTGCGTAGTGTTCTACTTGACTTGTGAAGCTTTGTGCCAAGAAAGAAAGGTCAGATATGAAGAAAAGAGGTCAGATCTGCAAGAAAAGAGGTTGATACTGAAGAAAAGAAGCAAGATCTAAACACTTTGTACTCTAAGAAAGGTAAAAGTGGAATCTTCTGATTAAAATATGTAAGATCTGTAAGCTCTGTGCTCTGATAAAGGTAAGAAATTTCTAGATCTGAAAGCTTTGTGCTCTGTAGAAGTAAGATAAGTGGAAATTTTTGTTTCTAAAGTATGGATCTAAGTATTTTTGATAGATTCTGTCATAGATTGAAAACTAGGGCATTGTTAGATGAAAGAAGGTTTGATATGAATAGATTTGATAATAATAGTGATAGATATGTTATACCTATGCATAGAAAGAATGTTTGGGCTAACAAATGGATGCGGGCTCCTCGAAATAATTTGTTGCAGATTGGACCCTATGATACTGGTGTGAAGTACAGAAGAGGTTGGGGATCAATTATAAGAAAGAGAGGATTAACCCTTTATTACAGTTGCAAAAAACCAGGACATCTAGCTAAGGAATGCCCTAGTGGAGGACCTAGTTGTCTTTGTTGCAAAGCTCTAGATCACAAAGTGTTGGATTTCCCCAGAATGATTGCTAGGCTCAAAGGAATGAATCCAAACCCTAAGGAAGATCCAGATATAGTAGAACCTCATAAAGAATTAGAGAAAGTGTTAATTCAGATGAAAGAAACCCTGAATGAACACTGACATGTCATATTATCAGAGATCTTTAAAGAAAAAGAATGCATCGAAGTAAGGATAGGGGACTTCGACATTGATTGTGTTCTATATGAGAAAACATAGATGAATATCATGATAGAGAGAACGTGGGAAGCTATAGGGAGGCCTGCCATGATCCCTTCACTAGGAGGAATAAGACTCTTCAGAGGAAAATAGGTAAACCTATGTGGAAGGCTCACTCAGATATCTACGAATGCTAATGGAACTTCGACTGAAGAAGATTTTGAGATTATTAAATTTATTGAGGACAACCCCCCGTTTACTATGTTACTTGGAAACCTTGGATTGACAGAGATCAAGTTAGACGGAAGGAAGAAGAAGAATTTTTGGAATAGAAGAAAAAAGAATTAAAAGATTTTATGACCAAGAAGATTGCACAGTTGGTTGAAGAACAGATCGAAGATCCTTGACACTAGAGACCCCAATGTTGAAGCTGGAAGAATGTCAGAAGGCTCGCAGAAGACTGAAGCACCTATCCTAGAGAAAGAAGAATTATTACCCCAGAGAGAATCTCAACAACGCGCAGTGACTATGCTAAAAGAAGATAGGAATCAGAACGGAAAAAGACAGACCGAGTTGAAGATTATTGGAAAGAAGGCTAGAAATTTAAGTAAGAAGAGGGCAAAGATTGAAAAGTTATATGAGATTCTAGATGGAACATCGTAGAAAGAAAACTTGCAGAATGGGAGCTTCACCAGGATATCAAAACAGTGAGCAATGGCACTTCGTCATGGTGAAGCAATATAGCCGTTGTACCGATATACCCGTTCGACTTCCGCCCCGAATGGATAAAAAAGCATTAAAGGATCGCCACCAGACTGTTGGACCGCTCCATAACGAACAGATAAATGTTAATGGAAGCTTCATACCCGTTGTAAGTAGACAGTTTCCAAATTTATTATTTATCTCGTTGCACCATGCCCAAAGAAAACTTTTTCCAACCAAGAATTTGAAGCCTGCAGAACTAGTGATTATATACAATGGTCATTGCAATCTGTTTGTTCATCCTAGTGTAGTATCTGAGATCATTGTGACCCCGATTATTTTTCCCGAGTTTGTTTGTACGACAAGATCACCGCAATTGAAGAATACATAACAGGGGTCCTCCTTGATTTAATGATTGAGAGAGTCATGTCAGAAAGAGGAATGTCCATCGGAGTCTAAGCATCATTGACAAGAGGAGTAGTAGCTTTTCCATCCACTACTCGAGCCAGACCGTCCTGATAGGTCGATGAGAAGCGAACAAAGCATAAGGATGATCTTGTGAATGCTAAACTAATTCCGAGCATTTTTACCTCTTACCTACCCCCTCTGCGTGGTGAAATCAAACGTGAAAATGTGCCTCGATAATTCGAGTATGCTATGGTCACTGCATACCTGCCGAAAGGGGTGCGCACAGTTTGTGTCGATCAGGACAAGCTTGCAGCGTTGAAGTTTAGCGACTTCAACCTCGGTGATAGGAAAGTCTATAGTATGCTCACCCCGCAAAATTATCTAACAAAGATGAAGGGAAATAAATCGAAGATTGTCTCACAGTCTTGGACCCATAACCTCGCGCAGTCAACATTGCTAAATGTCATGAAGATCCCGCACTTTGGAAAGCACTAGGAGGTGAATGCATGCGTAAAGTTGCTTCTGTATTGCTATCATGAAGGCTACTTGTGGTTGAACCACCGTGTCACAATGGATCCGACCTTGATCAATCGGATCATAGGACTCAACATGAAAGGCCCTGACCCAAAGGATTTTTATCCTGGAAAGACCACAGACAGAGCGCTAGCAACAAAGATCAAAGAAACCTACGGTGATGTCAAGAAGGGAATGCGAGGCTACAAGGTAGCCTCTATTCAGAGTGGTGCAGTGCACCTTTCCTATCATTTTATCACAGAAAAGATAGTTCGCAAGAACCGGCCCACCCAAGTGACTGGATTCATAGTTGATCTCGTAGGGAAGTGCGCAGCAGGACTTCAAATGAATTGGGCGAAGTACTTGGTGAATCAACTCGAATTGGATTGCAGGGAAGCGCAAGACCAAGGGTATGAGTTCCATTTTAGTTGGATTCTCATACTGATCACCTTCATAGCATGGGAGATGCCGGAGGATGCCACTTTCCCAGAAACTGATCCATTTGAACCTTTGGCTGCGAGTTTCAGTACCCTGTGGTACTCGACCGATATGAGCAAGCAATGGTAGTCGAATTTCATCTTCCATGTATAATACAACCATATGAAGACCTCCATCTAGTCTATGCCTCGCATTACCCCGAACACGCTCCACATATTCAGACCCTTAATGAAGTTCAGCGCGGATCGCCACTTCATTTATATAACAACGCGAGCTGATGAAAACAAGCAATAGTTGCAGTCTTATTGCAAGTTGACCGAGGAAGACATCGAAGAGATCACCAAGTATTGGTCAATAGACCTTCTCATTCTAGTGAACCTCGCTTAGCTATCCGATATTTATAGCCTAGAGACTGTACCAGATACACCAGGACCAAGAAAAACGAAGAAGCTTGAAGAGATTCATGAAGTAGACAGTGCATTTGTAAGGACTACCTCTATCACACTAGACGAAGGAGGTGATGGCAAAGAGATAGAAGGCGCAAAAATTCAACAATAGAAAGGAGAAGTACCACCACCTAGGGATGAAGAAGACTCGTCGAAGAAAAGGAAGGTCTCACCTCTGAAATATTCCTCTCGAAAGAAACCTAGAACCACTGCAATCAAGATGTGAACCACCCTCATGTTGGATGACTTTGATTTCATCATTGTAGCAGTAAATGATGCTTCAAAGGAGATAATAGAGAAGCAGGAGGTGAAGGAGGAGCAGATATATAACCGTATAGAGATTGAACTCCAAGGAGTGTAGTAGACACTCTAGTCTAGCCGTGCAGTCCCCACTGCACCTCTAACAACAGGGACAATAGAACTAGGAGATGAGCCATCTCAACTTCACCGGATTGCTGATATGGTCGAAGCTTGCCTTCGACAAGCTCAAGAAGACACATCACAAGCCATCCAGGCTTTGACACAGGTACAGGGAGTATTTTTCGAGCAGCGCAGTTCTACCAAATGAGAAAAACTTGCTCTTCAAGTACAGTGGGACAAAGAGAAAGTAGAGCTACAACAAAGCAAGGAACATTTACTCGTAGAGTAGCTTGAAGTCAAGGAACTAGTCAACAAAGCACTCTGCTCTGTGACTGTTATCGAAGTACAGGCTGAAGAGAGAGTTCCACAACATGTGGCATATCTTGAAGAAGTTATACAGAATCTTCAGCAGTGCATTGCCGATATAGAACTCCGCGCTGTGCCCGAGACCCCTTAGGAGATAAGAGACCAGGGAGAAGCAATTGCTCGTAGTGCATTTGACCGATTGAAATATATTGCCTTAGAGTGAAAAAAACTCAGTAACCAGAGCACCCAGAATTATGAGAACCTTACAGAGAATCTAGAGTTACAGGTGCTAGAGTCACATCTTCAGGAAGAAAAGCAGCATGCAGATACATTACAGGCACAACTGAAGGCCCTGTTTTCAATGGATAGAATGAAAATATCTCATGAACAATGCATAGCTCAGTAGCAAATACATATGATCTAGAGAAAAGTGATGGAAGTCACTCAGCAAATACAACTGGTGAAAGACAAGGCATGAATGTTATATTCCGAGATCGAAATCCAGGGAATAGAGCTTGAGCAAGTCATCATCACAACAGAACAACACCTGGAAGGACTAGTAAATGACACAGTGATCCTGGAATTCACCCAGCAGGAGGCCACAACAAAGCAGCAAGTCGAAGCAGCTCGAGCCAAGCTCGAGGCTTTTGAAGCAGAATTGTGCAGACTAGAGTGACTCGGGACAAGTCACAGGTGAGTGTTGGGGGCTTGTTGGTCCTTGAACAAGTTCTAAGGAAGTACTTGGTCATATTTGACCATTTTTTGGACTTCAACAACCTGTCAAAGATGAAGCACCAAGTGAAACAAATATCATGGGATCTCGGTCCACTTTTGGGCCCCTTTTAGGGTTTTGGGTTAATGTAATGGGAAAGGGATGTCGGCCCGTGGGTTTACCCACACTTAGGCCCACTTTTGTAATGTATAAATAGATACTTAGGCAATGTAAGGATGGTCGATGGCTTAGTACTAGTAGTTAGATTTGTGTGATCAGATGTGGATTGTAAATGCTCTGTGCATGATTGTAAGAAGCTTGCAGAGCTAAGTGCAAGTTGTTGTAAGAGGTTGTAGAAGGCTTTGTGTTGAAGTGCAAGGAAGAAGGATCTAGCGAGCTGTGAAGATCTTCTGACCTATGTGAAGTAAGGGTTTTGAGTGGCTTTGTGCTATAACCGATTGAAGACACTAATAAAGAATAAGATTTGGTGGACGTATCCCTAGGGTGGGGGTGAACCACGTAAATCTGTGTGTGATGCTTTGTGATTTGACTTGATGTGTTTATCTCTTTCTTTGCTAAGTGCTTTGATATATTTAGATAGATATACTTATTCTTTGTGCTTCTTAGATGTGTATGAATGTTAGATCTGATATGTATGGAAATGCTTAGTGCCAATCTACTGGATCTGATCTATTTTACTGTTACTAAGTGCTGAAATATCTTAGATCTAAGTGAATGTTGCGATGCTCTGTGCTATCTGCGAAGTATAATAAGGGTTGAATATTGATGAATGATTGATGCTAATTGCACTACAAGTGATATAATCATAGATCTGTGTCCCATCTAAGGTTGGAGACACTTGAGTCTTGCAACCACCCTTGCCTCTACCTCGGGTGAGACTTCATCTGCTTTGCAGATGCTACCAAAAGGGCCAGTAGTTAGGGTTTTGTTGGTGCGCTCTTGAGCGTTGAACACCGTGTCTGCCCCTGTGCCAACAGTTGACGCACAAGGCATATACTTCCCTTGAACATTGAGGCACTACAACAGAAACATGACATGGACCAAAACACGATAATGCAGTGGATACTGTGACTTTCGTTGGGCGACCCAAAGGAGTAAGAAAACTTAGAGGATTGGTAAAGTGCAGAGGTTCAATGGATTAAAATGCGTGCAAAGACAAAGTGTCATGTTTAAGGGAAACCATAAGAGTTATTGGTAATGTTCTCAAAAACTGCTTGGCTTGCTTCTTTCAATTTTTCCCCCATCCAGATAGATGAGTACCTCTTTTAGATTGAACGAGCTCAAGGAGGGTAACACATGCTTGATATAACTCACCTTTGGTAAGTTCCTCTTCCTTTGTTTAATGAACTGGAAGAAGTAAGGGTTCGGTCTCATATGGGCCCTTTAATGTATGATTGTTTAACGAGTCCAGAGAAGGTAAACTCGGTGATTTTTCATGTTTAGAGAGTCTAAAAATAACTTAAAGACAACTCCAGGGTTGTCCTTTTTCGTAATGTTTGTCTCGTGAGGCCGAAAAATAGATAAATTATCACTCAAAATATGCCCTTTCAAACCTTTTAACGAGTGTGAAAGGAAGCAAGATCACTCGACAATCTTTTCATGTTTAGAGAGTCTGAAAAGAGATTAAAGGAGACTCCAGGGGGGTTCCTTTTTCGTGTCCTTTACGAGTATGAAAAAGTGATAAAAGTCTACTCGGTTATATTCTTATGTATTTATGAGCACGAGAAGGAACAAATACTAAGCTCAATATTCCCCCAACTTAAAAATCTAGTGGCTTAACTCGAGAATGATAATCAAAGGATGGAGACAATGCCCCCAAGATTCAAATCATTCACCGACTTTGAGGTTGTCACCAATTTCTCTACTATATGGAGAAAAATGATACAGGTGGATGAAATGAAGGTTCAAACATGAGACCTAACGAAATACTTGACTTGGTATCTACGAGATCTTGCGAAAGACTCGACCTGACAAGAGAGGTGATTGTTTCATTTTTTAAGGAGCTTGACACAAGAAAAGAAATATGCTCAAGGCTTCAGGTTCCAACCCCATATTGTTGTTTCATTTTTTAACGAGCTTTCTACAGAGAGGAAAAACTATGCTCGTAACCTCTGTTTCATTTTTTAACGAGCTTTCCACAGACAAGAGAAACTATGCTCATTGACTCTTCTTGATCATGGCTTCCAAGAGGATAATGCTCTGGAAGGACACCATGTCAAGGGACAAAAATCGGTCATGGCTTCCAAGAGGTATTCACTCGATGGAAGAGAAGCACCTTGGAAGGAATACATGTCTACGACCTTGATAAGGGTAGGGATATATGGCTCTAATATCCTTATCGAAGAGATCATCATGTCAACTACCAGATCTAAGTCATCGAAAGTTGAAGTCATGGGAGATAATGCCACATAATTAACCTGTGGCAGGGGTGATATCGACTGCAGATAAGACCCATTTAGGGAGGTCATTGGGTTGATGTTCAAGTTAGGGACAACGAATGAAATTTGATCAATAGTCACCATTCTTCCATCGTGCGGGAAAAATATCACACGAAAAAAAGTGGACACAATAGCTTTCATGTCATAGACATAATATCACCCAAGGAGTAAATCGAAATCCAAGGGGTACTGGACTACCATAACATCAATAAAGACAGTTTTCCATCCCAATGTTACAAGAAACCGAGGAAGGATCCCTAAAGGGTGATTGGTTCTTCTGTTAAAAGAAAATAAAGTCTAGGTAACCGACACAAGCTGAGGATAACCCAAAGATTTCCAAGCAATAGAGGACAAAATACTAACAGATGAATCTTCATCTATCAGTGTCTGAGTAGTGACCCGTCCAAAAACTTGTACTATAATCTTGAAAGGAATGTGGGATGGAAGACGAGCTCCAGTTAGCGCACCCCAATCAAAAAGGATGGCCTCATTACTTGGAGGGGGTTTCATGGGAGAAGGGGGAATTCCCCACAACATGGTAGATTTTGTATCAACGAGAAAAATGTGGGAAAATATGGGTTTAATCTCTAGAGGGAGAGTAGGATTGACTGATAATGACATCAAATCAACCACTTGGGTTTCATTCTCCAAGGGGAGAATGGGGTCTATATGTGGAAACGGATTGACCACTTGGGTTGCACTCTTTAATAGGAGAGTGGGATTGACCGAAGATGGGATCAGATCAACCACTTTTTCAACTAGTTCAACTAAGGACATGACCAGATTAATGACATGATCAATTAGACTGACCAATGAAGGGACCGAATCAACCACTTTGACACTCGTCAGAGGAGGAGTGGGATTGACCACGTTGGCACTCTTTAGAAGAGGAGTGGGATTGATCGATGATGTAACTGGAGAAACCACTCTGGCACTCTTCATATGAAGGGTGGGACTGACCAATGATGAGACGAGATTAGTCACTTGGGTTTCACTTTTCATATGAAAAGTGGGGCTGATTGATGATGGAACTTGATCAACTACTTTGGTGAGTGGTTCAACTGAGGATGAAACTAGATTGACCACCTGATCAACCAGACTGACCGGGGATGGAACCAGATTGACCATTCTATCAACTAACGATGGGTTGGTGGAAATCTTATGATAACTAGTTGGAAGTTGAATCTTTTCCAAAAGAGAAGAAGTCTCGTCCATATGAGGACAAAGGTGAGAATAATGATCACCTTTGCATAACATACAAGGAAATTTGATAGTTGTCTTATTCTTACCAACCTTAATGTCACTAGTTGACGTGGTGTCACCATCATGTCTAGAAGGGGCTGATGACGTGGAGGAACACACTTCTAATACCTTGGGAATACCAGGGAAATCCATCAGAAAGTGGTCACCCTTACAAATACTGCAAGGGAATTTGGGTTTCGGATTCTTCATTGTAGTCTTGTCAACCTCATCAACACTCCTGATACTATTAACAGTAGTTGGTTGCTTGGATCCAACATCTGATGTAGTTGGAGGCTTGGTCCCTTTCTGGTTCTTCTTCTTCTCTTTCCGTTTCTTCTTCTTCTTATTAACTTGGATACTCACTTTAGAGATTTCACTAGGTGAAGAAGGAGAAATGGAAGGAGACCTAATGGGTGAAGAAGGAGAAAGGTCAACATGAGGTTGATGTGTGGGTGGTGTGCTTACATATGAAGCACCTGCATTCAATATCACCAGAGTGGAAAACAACCGTATCGGTAACCCAATTATGAGATCTGGAAGGCTCAAAGTAGCGATGTAAGGAGGACCAACATTTTCGTAAGAAGGAAAAACAAAGGGTTCCTCTGGAAAAGGGGTTCCTTCATTGATCATTCTGGGAACTGACACCATAAAAATAAAGATCCAACCTAGATTCTGCTAGGGAGAACAAACAACACATACTAAATTTCTAGTAAGCTAGCAATCAAACAAAACCTTCTCACAATGAGCACACTAGTTGGTGATGAAATCCAACGTCATGGAAAAAAAGTAATAAGGGGTTGAGATAGAGCGGGTGGAAAAGTTACGTTGACGACCTGCTTAACGGAATTACACCCTGGTGCAAGCTCCCACAAATAATCATGGGTATACCCTCCAAAAAGCCTGAGTGAGTCTGGCCAACATCGATTCTAGGTACCATGAAGACTTGCCCCTCCATAGTCACCTTGTGTAAATACCCTAAAGAGATAGGCCACTAAGGTTATCAACTACAACAGTGATGCCTAGAGAAACAATCGATAGTCTGATCCATGCACAAGGGCAGGGTATCTAGCCTGAAATCAACTTGAAAGGCTTCCACTCATCATTGTGGGTATACCTTCAAGAGACCCCCATAATATGCACAATATCTACACCAAGACCAACAAAGAAGGGTGAGTAACTTTGCTAGTCTCAATGCGACCTCAGGTTTGACCCTTGTGTGCGAAGGGCTTCCTAGCACAAAATGTAGCAATTGGATTTCACCGCTCCCTAACACAAGATCCTATGTTTGTTTGCATATTTGGAAAGTTATTTTTCACACCTATTCCAAATCCCTACAACTAATATAATGTAGGTTTTCTACCAGAAAATGTAAAAATGTCTAATCAATTTTAGTTTAGCGCTTGATTTTTAAGGTTGTTGTTACTCAAAAGGAAAATGGCATAGACAATATGGTGTTTTGACCGACTCAAAATTTATGCAAAGAGATGAATATGCAATATTTTCATTTTGATGAAATCTATGCTACGATAAGGAGAAAACATTCATCATCCCAGATGCACAATGTCCCAAAATGCCAAAAAACATGCAATTCCGCTACTTCAAATGCAAGCTAGTTTCACTACCCAAAAGCAAGAATGAATTTATCTTCTTTGTTTGATTATGATGTGTACAAAAATTAAAACAAAACCTTCAATGCTCCACTACTTTCAATCAGGAGAAAGAGTCCTATGCAGATGCAAAAGACACGAAGCAAAAGGGCTACAAACAAATCATGCACTCAAGGCAGCGAGGTATGAAAGAATACAAGTAGAAACTTGTTCTAACAAGAAATAACACCATCAAGGATTCTAGAACCAATCCAACATCCAAGGAACACAAATAAAATGCAGAGAAGAATCCAAGAAAAGATAGGGAGAAAGAGAAATCATTCAAAACTGTCCTGACATAAAGCAGTTGGAAAAGACAATTTCACATTTATTAAAAAGGGTTCAAGCTCCAAGAAAGACAATTGGGAGTGATAATCATAAAAACCATCAAAAACGAATCCAAGCAACTTCACAAACCAACCACAGACTATGGGTAAAGATCTCTGCAAAAAAGGCTGCAAAAGACTGAGCAAAAGAAGGAAAAAACTCTCAAAAAAGAGACTAGCACTCCCCCAAAAGGGTGCACAGAGTGTTGCAATACTCCATAAGACACTGTAGGGGAGTGGTGGATCTTTGGTATGGTCTATAGAGGGGTGTTGGTCCTCCCAGAAACTCAGAAAAAGAGAGAAAATCCATGCAAAAACTCACCCAGAAAGAATGGAAATTGGTGAAATTTCTAGTGAAGGTAGGAGAAGGTTAGTGGATGATGAAAAACCAGGAATTGATTGGGAAAAATACCTCAAATATCAAATTGAATAATGCATAGATCTTTGAGTTTCCTTACAACAACTTTCATACCATCAGATAAAGGAGAAAGCAGTAAATCGATTCTAAATCTCGAAAGAAGAAGAGTGACTCAAAGTAAAGAAGAAAGAGATGTTACAAACCCAAACAAAGCATCATGAATTCTCAGAAATCAAAAGTTTGGAGGCTAAAACAAAGGCACAATGAGATGATGATAACCCTAAGTAGATAAATAAAAAAAAATTAGACTCTGAGATCAACTCCTAAAAGAGTTTTGAGAAGAAAAACACTAGAATTCTGGTGTCAAGGTCACCAGAGCATTACAACACTCCCTGGGAGCCTGCAAGGGAGTGCTACCACTATGGTAGTAGAGGCATGGGAGTGTTGGCCTCTCATAACTCAAGCAATTGCCAAGAAATCACAAAAAACTCAGGAAAATGAAAAAATTCAGTGTGTATGGGATGAATCAAAAGCCAACAACACATCTAAGAATCATAAACATAGTATGAAGAAGATATAAAGATGAGAAAAAGGTCAGGAAAAATACCAAGGAAGGAAACCAAAACTGAAATTTCACTTCCCTAGTGGAGTCGCCAATTTATGTTACAAAGAAATCCCCCTGCGAACAAGTGGATTCTCTCTTGGATATTAGACCCCTATAACCAAGACAAAAAGGGTGCTAACGTTGGTCACTGACATCCTTTTAAACCTAGATAAACTAATGTATAGAGAAGAGGAATAAAGGTGTACCTTTTTAACGATGTCCGTCCTTGCACAGTTCGAGTTGAGCTTTGATCCCCAAGCTCCTCGACAAGTCTCACAATTAACTCGAGAACAAAACAAGCTTCCTATTCTACTAAGATTATCTTGAAACCAGATCTATCTACTAGAGACAATTTCATGTAGAATAAACACAACCTTGAAAGAAACAGGCCAACAACATATGTATATTAATGAAAACAAAGAAAAGTGCTTACAACCTTGATGTAGATGCAAAAAATTCACAAATCTCTCTTTGTCCAGCCCCTTGCTCAAATAATCCACCATCAAAATGAATATGCTTTCAATGATAAATCTCCCTTATGATATCATAGGTCTGATGCCTCTAATTTTCCATGTGCTTTTCACCATGAGAAGGCCTCCTTATATAATCTTGGAGAGACCCAACCACCTTAGAGATTATTGGGATAGGTTAAGGATCTTTCTCCTTCAGTTGTGGATTCTCCCTAAGATCCATCCTTGACCTCAGATTCAAATCCAACTAATTTCCAATATAAGGAGGATCTTCCCCTGTTTTTCTCAACAACATAACACCCCCCTCAAATAGGCCAGTGTTCCCCCAAAAGGGTACACAAAGCGTTACAACGCTCCCCCAAAGAGGGTTAGGGAGCGCTGGCACTACCTAAGACAGTGGGTAGGGAGTGCTGCCCAAAATTTCCTAAAAAATGCCCGGCACTCCCCCAAAAGGGTGTCTAGAGTGCTAAAATGCTCCCCCAAAGGAGGTCAGGGAGCGCTATCACTCCCTGACAGTGGGTAGGGGAGCGTTGCCTTCCAAAAATCATTTTTAAGTGGTTTTTTCCATGGCAAAGGCTTTGTACTCCTCATCAGATGATTTCTCCTTCTAAAACCAGTCTTTGAAGGTTTCTTAAGTGTCCTTATGATGTCGTTAGAGACACGACATAGGCAATATGGCAGTATGATGTTTGTGACACTTGCGGTCAAAATGAGACAGTTGTGACATTGGTAATGAAGACACTAGGCCATCATCGTAATGAGTAATTTTGATGTGTAACAAGGACTTGACCACCTATCAAGAGTCACAAATAGAGAAGAACCTACGAACTTAGAGGACAACTTTCCAAACGCACAATTATTATCAGTCCAGATCACTGATGAACACTTCGCATATATCATTCAGTACTTGAGCACAGGTACTGCACCGTAAGAATATAATACTGCGCATAAGAAAAACCTGGTAGTCTGCACCGTAGACTATCAATTGATCACAGGACACTTATATAAAATGGGTGCAGATAGCATCTTGTGAAGATATGTGTTAGAACATGAAAGACCAAGAGTTTTAGTAGAATCCCATGAGGGAATAGAAGGAGGGCACTATGCAGGCAAAGCTACTGCGCATAAGGTATTGCATGCAAGACTATGGTGGCCAACGATTCACAGAGACTCGAAGCAGTACTGTCAAAGAAGCGATGTCTGTCAAAGGGTAGGTAAACCCAATATAAGGGACGAGATGCCATTACAACCACAAATAACATTGCAGGCATTCGAAAAGTGGACAATAGACTTTGTGGGACCAATCAACCCACCAACAAAGAGAATAGGAGATAGGTACATTATCACCATGACTAAGTACCTAACACCATGGGCGAAAGCCACACCAGTGAAGGATTATAGCGTAGAAACAACAAGCCACTTTTTATTTGAGAAAGTGATCACTAGATTTGGATGCCCAAGAGTTTTGATGAGCGACCAAGGCACACACTTCATAAACAACACTATCAATGCTATGATTGAAGAATTTGAAGTACATCATCAGAGGAGCACACCATATCACCCACAGGAAAATGGCATAGTGGAAGAATTTAACAAAATCCTGGAGAATGCGCTGACAAAGATCTGTAACGTGAACACGGACGACTAGGACCTCAAAGTACTAGCAATATTATGGGCCTACAGGACTATGTGAAAAACGTTGACAGGGAACACACCATTTAAACTGGTCTATGGCCAAGAAGCAGTGGTGTCATTAGACTTTTTAGTACCAAGCTTACACGTAGCATCGATCACACAGATGACATAACGAGGCACATTACATGAGTGACTAAATCAGTTAATGACCATGGAGGAAGATAGGATCTTAGTAGGGTTCCACCAACAAGTTCAGAAAGCAAGAGACAAATCTTGTCATGATAGACACATCAAGAAGAAAACTTTCAAGGAAGGAGATCTAGTACTAATGTATGACAACAAATCACTTCATCACCCAGGAAATATAAGGATGCACTGGATAGGACCGTACGAAGTAAAATATATCACAAATGGAGGAGATGTTTAATTGAGAGACTTATCAGGCACAAAACTCAGAGGGATGATCAATGGGAGCTAACTGAACTTGTACAAGTACAGTCAACCACCCACATAGTAAAAAAAAAAAGAAAAAAAAAAACCCAATAGAAGCACAACACACCGGAGAAAGAAAGGGCATGCACACTTAGGAAAAAAAACTCAACGAGGAGAAGGACAACGACCATGTCAAAAGGGAAATAAACAGGAAAAGGAAAGTCAACAAAAGCAGTACTAAAAGACAATGTTAGGTATAAATGAAGGCCGTAAATGACTAATGGGATGCCACATTAATGACACCAACTGAAGTTGGAAAGGAAAAGTAATGGAAAGTACGAAACCACTAGAGGTGAATTGAACCCACCATTAAAGAAACATCCTTGACAAGCTTCATGGGATTCCCATACAACACATGGACGCGGGAGAAAATAGTCTATTTGCGAAAATAGAGTAGACATAGAGCGATAGAGGCTAAAAAGAAAAGAGAGAGTTCACAGAGGTCACATAGACCATTCTAATTCAATAGATGTTCGACATTGACCGCCATGGCACCACCAAATCTAGCAGAAGCGAGCCAGACTGCCAGAATAACCAGAGTTAAAAACAGGTCACGAGTACACTTGGAAGAAGGTGAACATAAGTTGTTGGAGATCATCAATGTCAATGAAATCCCATATCTAGACACAACACCAGTGAATCCTACACCGATAATGGAAGAAACCCACCATCCAGCACCAAAGGGCACGGATATAGATATAACGATAGAGGTACAGGAGCCGTAGAACCAGGAAGCATAAACCCTGAAGGAGGTGCAACCAAAGAACATTGAAGTAGCTCCAAGAGTCAATGGAATGATTCTAAATATGGAAGTAGCATTTGATCCAGATGAGTCTCAAACCACCGTTTCGGACCACCCATCGGAAGGAACAATCGAATATGTCACAAGTTGGCTGTAATGGTATTCAGAAACACAATCGGGAGCCACTGAAACTTCGAGCCAACTACCACCACCAAATAAATACAAGAAGAAGGTACCTAGGTCACCTCGTAAACAACCCATTACAACAATCGTTCTACCATGTATACTATATGGTCTATGAGTGGGATCAGACTTGTTGGGTCATATTGAAAAGCTAAAATACTCAGACCACGATGTAGTAGACACATACAATTTTCTGTAATTTTCAAAGAGAGTGTACATGGAGACGACCAGAACGAATCTGATTGGGGATTCAATTGATAATCCACACCATTGGGCAACAAGATTGGAGAAAACATGAATTTTAGGTCTGTTGGACCTACCACATTTTAGCTGAGGTCAGTACGCAGGTGCATGCGTCAAAAAACTGTTAGCAGTCACATATAGTGGAGACATCTGGTTGGACAAGATCGTCTCAATAGACATAGAGATTATTGTGAGAATAATAGGGTTTCCATCCCTAGGCATGGATCCCGCATAGTTTCTGGATGAAAAAACCAAGGAGAAATCACTAGAAAAAGATATGAAGAAGAAGTATGGCACCGACAAGGGGAAATGAGGAGTTATTCTCAAGAGGATCAATGATGTCGCCACACAAATGGGTGCAAAAATCTTAGCCTGTAAGCTGCTGAGAAAATGCCGCAGAGAGGAAGTTCCAGCTAGGTTTTTTGCAGTTGTAGCTCAATGCACCAAGGGCACTACAGTGAGCTGGGCATCGTATCTCTTGAACTTATTCCTAGATGATTGCAAGGATGCACAGGATCTAGGAACATAGTTTCACTATTCATGGCTGATCATGTTAATAGACTTTATGGGATGGATAAAACCAAGGTATGTAACTTTTTGTACCAAAACCAAACCAATCCAGGGAGTAAGATACTTATTGCTGAGAGCTACGTTGGATGCTAAGCATAAAAGGATGAATGGGTCCATATTTGGAGGATACCTACGCAATTTGCAGGAGGCCATCAACAAAATGTGGAGAATACCACCAGGGGTTGTCGCACGGTATCGTGACATCGCCAACTTCAAGGCCACACGCCACACAATGTGGATACAGGCACGGAAGGATCCTAATAAATAGTGGCTACAAATGCGCTATTGTATCATAGAGGGTGACATCGACATGGTTATCAATGAATGGGATGACGAGTGGAAGATTCCAATTCTCAACCAGGATTTGCCGGAAAGAATAGCAGAAGGAGAGGCAGGGCAGGGAGAAACACAACCACAGGAAATCCAAGTGCCCAAGAAATGAAGGATGGGCCAGACAAAGAAGAACCAGACAAATGACGGGACAACTAAGGAAGGGACCTAGAAGGGGAAAAATAACACTACACAACCGACTCAAGTGCAACAAAAATAGGCCGAGGCCATGCAAGGGACTACACTGAGTCCCAATCCATAGGAACCAGGTGGAAATAAGCGGCCAACCATGTATACAGGAGGAGAACACAAGAATATGAAGGCACAAATAACACCTCCAGACTATATGATCACGAAGGATGATGGAGAGATGATAGCCCGAATGGTCCAGGATTGTCTAGCTAAGGATTTTGACCATGCTACACACCATAGGGAAAGGATTCAAGAGGAGTTGGCAGAAATGCAAAAGTTCCTCAAGAAAATTGGGGAAGTACAAACAACAAACAACAACATGGGAGCAGGGCCGTTAGTACCACAGACAGAGGAAAGAGTGGAAGAAGAAGAATGAGATCCAGTCCATATGATAATGTAGTCGAATACAACATTCCACATCACGTCAAAGGGGCGCGGGATATGAAGAAATTGCAGGAAGAACTCACCACTGCGCAAACACAGAAACATGAGTGTCAGGCTCAAATGGAACCATTGCAAGAGAGGGTCGCAAAAGTCCTGGCATAGGCAAAGGAAGCCAAGAAACATATAGCACAGACCCAAGAAGAGTGCGTGGAATTGATCAACAACAGAATTGCAGTCTAGATAGTGGACACACTCAAGGAGAAGACTGCACAGGCGCAAACACAGGAAACGGAGCTCAAGGAAAATTTCCAGGCGATCACCAAGGAGATCGAGGAAGAAAACAAAGATTAGGTGGCTCTGAACGAGCCACATGTCAGTGTTGGGGGCCTGTTGGAGGTAGGACAAAGCAGAAAAGTAAGGAAATTTTGGGAAATAAATCATGCATGAGGGAAGCGACAACTGGAAGGAAGAACAACACGTGCGCATGCAGGGAAGACCTAGCGATGTTAGGGTTAGGGTTTTTGTAATGTATTGTAATGGCTGAAGAGCCAGAAATGTATAAATATAGATACTTAGGTATCATAAGGGTGTTCTGATCATTTTTGTTATTTTGGGGTCGGTTCAGAGTATTATCGAGCTTAGATAGTTATCTATGAGCTGTTATGATATGTAATATTTTTGTTGTATGATCTATTTTGTAAAAGCTGTTGAGCTAGAGAAGATGAAGGAGGGAATATTTTCAGGGTTAGATCATAGGCTAAGGAGCCTGGTGCGGTCTAGTCCGCCTCACATATATATTGCCCGATGGGGAAGAGTTGTAAGCATGCAACACATAGTGACAGAATGACTATAATAAAAAAGATGAGAGCCAAATCATTGTGGACGTAGCCTAGGAGGGGGTGAACCATGGTAACATCTGTGTTATGTGATGAATGAATACATATATTTATTGTCTTTCGTAGTTATTGTTATGCTTAAATGCATGCATTGTTATATTTCCTGTATATTTGCAAATGACAATATATTATGGTTACAAGTTATAATAATGGTTCAATATACAGTTATCTATCTCGCACTCAATCCTACGTTGTAAACACCTGAGTATTACAACCACCCATTAAAGCTATCTCGGGTGAGACTACACAACGCATTCTATGTGTTGTGTTTCCTTCTGGTTTACCAGGAGGGCCGATAGTTTTAGAGGCTTTGCTAGAAACCTGAATAGACACAAACCCTGAGTTAATAAACTCAGACATAATAGAAGAGTAAGTAAGAAGAATAGTAACCAACACATATCTACAATGAAATCAATGATATGTTGAAGGGGTTCTAATGTTGTCACCATTGTTTTATAATTGTATCATGCATACCTACAATCAAGTCAAGTAGGTGGCTATGCGTTGGATCCCTTACATAACATAACAATCCATTGAGATGATGCAACATTCATTATAAATGATGTAGTTAGAACATGGCTTCTTAAAAATAAGAGGTTGGGACCGACTACAACCATTTTTGGTAAAATTTGCATGGTATATATAACAAGGACGAGATATAATTGACAAACCATAAAATATGGGACAAATTAGTAAGGCTTTGGCTAAGAAATCCACTATGAGAAAAAAATGGACATGATGAATCTCACCATATAAGGAAGTACTTTCATCTACAAGGGAAAGCTTCTATTTGGTGGGAGCAACTAACGCAAGTTAAGAACATCAATGAGAGGAAATTCCCTAGAAACGACTCAAGAACTATTTTCAATATTAATATCTTCCTGAGCATTATTATGACAAGAAGATATATAGTAAGTGTTGAGTCCTCAAAACACCCTTAAAATTTTCAATTTTTGGGTACCACGTTTCCTTTTAAACATTTCGTGTCTTCTTCTTTTTGGCATTACATAGGTTTCATATTTGTCCTTTGTCAAGTTTATGCATTTTTTTCCTTTTTTTTTCTTTGCATTTAAAATCTCCAGAAACTCAAGAAAGGACTCTCATGTTTGCATAAAATGGGGGAAAATAAATAATTTAAAATGAATATAAAAAAGGAGAACAAAATCAAGGTTTTCGAAAGTTGCGATAAAATCATCGAGGTTGAGGAAAAATGGAATGGATCAACACACTTGAAAGCCCGATCCTGACGAAGGCTTAAAAAATTTATCAATGAAATATTTGGTGTCAGGAGGAAACTCCAACAAAGTTTTGACGAGTCATGTATTTGACCGATTGTCGATGGACCATCGACATCAGCCAAAACCACATGGGTCCAGAGTAAAGCATAACACATCTCCCCAATTGTGAATGAATTATGAAATGAAGAAAACCTCTCCCAACCATTTGATCATGAATGAGGGTGAATCTCAGTCATCGGTGATTACCACTCGTGTAGTGTTGTTTGATGACCACAACAACTACCACATCACTTTCCATGTCATCACCCATGACCACGTCACCTTCCATGTCAGTATCTGTACCTACCACGTGACCTACCATTTCAACTACCAGATCAGCTACTGCATCACCTTCCATAGTACATTTCTTCCATGTCATCTTCCATGCCACCTGATACATCAACCTACCAATTTATTGAACGTACACTACCACGTCACTTTCTGTACCTACCATGTTGACTTCCACGAAAATTTTCCACGTCATCCTTTGCACTACCTACCTACCATGTAACCTGACAAGTTAGCCACCATGACATCTTCCATGTCATCATTGTAAAGACTTCTCTTATTATCATTGGTGGTCGAAGGTTTTGGTGGAATTTTTAATGAGTATGAAATCCTCTCCATTGATGTTGATGAACCCATCAGGCGTCGGTGGGATTGATTAGCATTTCAAAGTTATTGTGAAAATGTTTCTTTCCAATCACGGATGAACTCATTGGTGTCAGTCATGATCAACCCAACATCTAAAAGAATATGGAAACTACCCGACGCTGATGATTTTTTTCCTGGAAAACCAATTTCAACCATCTGATCAAGAGAATGAACAAATCCAAACCATTGAAATATTAACTCATGCCTTACCCATTCCTCATAGTTTTATTGACTTTCATGTCATGTGACATATCAACAAACCATGAACCAATAAAGTGTTGACACATCACTTGTTTTCATTTTCATTTCCACACCAACCATCTAATCATCAAGACATGTACGATTTCCACATCATCAAACAATATCATGTCTAAGCATGCCAAAAGAAACTAGTTTGAAAAGAATCGATTAAATAATTTTCCACAATGAATCCTAACCATCCAATCACTAGCAAGAATGGATCCCGATCATTGATCCTCCCACATAAATTGTGCTAAAAAAATTCTATGTTTTTCATGAACACAGAAAATGTCTAAACTGTCGTCGATGAGAGAACCCATTTGCATATTTTTGTGATAAATTTTAATCCTGAACTCTGTTTGAGGCATGCCTTATACCATTGGAAATGTGATCTGCATTATTTTTAGCATCAAATGAGAACGGAGATATAATAAATCAATGTACAAAGATATCTTAAATATCCAATAATATAAAAAAAATGTATCAGAGATGCAACCATAAAAACAAAGATACAATAATACAAAATTTTCTATTAATGAGCGAAAATGTACAAAGACTGTAAAAATACAGAGTGGACGACTCGCTAGAATGGTGGCATCTTATCTCTGAGAAGAGATGTGTCCACTACTCACATTCGCAAGAAGATGATTTTACAATGAGGCTCCAAAGGCCTTTTTTATCATAAATAAAATAAAAAACCCTCATCCTGAAAGATGAAAATCTAACAGTTTTGTGGAACCCGTTTTGGTCAGTAGTTTGGTGTATCAACTTCCCGGGGGTGTAACTTTGGGCATATGATCTCCGTTTGGGGCGCACGATAGATATTTGGAAATGTATTGTCGAGGAGATTCATTTAGGGGGATCAATCAAATCCTTTGGCTATCATTGAGAAGCTCGATCCGAAAAAACCTTCATTTAGGCCCTCAAAATGGCCCCGGAAGTTAAAAACTGCTAAAAATAGTAAATTACCAAAATTGCCAGAAAACTGTTTTGATCCAGTTGGAAAAGGTGGGTGGACACTGATATTCATCTGGATCAATCCTCCCTCTTTAGGAAGAAATGGTATCCATTGCATTGAGTGCCTGGGGGAGAGGGAAAATCATTTTTTGAATCTGCATCTTGATGAGCTGCTTGCCTTGTTGGAGAAGCTACAGTGCTTAGCTTGTTGAAGGTTGTCACGAACATGTGGCTGGAAGGGTTGGACCTTTTTAACAAATCTGGCTATATGATATTCCTATGTACAGAAGGAATATTTACACTTTGCTGCAATCTTGTCGACCTGCTTTTGTTGGATAGAAGGTGCTTGGGCCGAGGCTATAGTGGTTGTAGTATCCTTCTATTCACCTTTTGAACAGATTTTGAAGAAGCTGAATTTTGTAGTATGAGATAATACCTTGCGGTATTCTTTAGGTGGAAAAATATTCAGAACTACCTCTGGTATTCTGTAGAGATGACCCCCCAGAGAAACAATGACACTGCAGGGTCGAGACTCATAAACAACATGGTGCTTCCACATATATGGTTGTCCCAAGAGAACATCACAAAAAAATAGTGGGGAAACATCACATAATACCTCATACTTGAAGGGATGGATGTCATATGACAATCGATACTGTTGGATGACACGAAGATCTCGTCCTTAGCGAATCCACCCGATGTTGTATGGATACGGGTGTGGTGTTTTCGACAATCCCAAATGTTTGACGACCTCTTCTAAGATGAGGTTCTTCTGGCTTCCGCTATCAACAAAAAAATGCAGTGGGGTTCCCTTCACCCACATCTTTGAATGAAAAAAGAAATCCCCCTCTTCAGGATATGTTGGTTCTTCTGGTTGAATTTTTGTGGTCACAACAATAGCAGTGGGGTATGCGTCGATGATCTATCTTTTACCGATATTTTCAGAATTCGATTTTGTATCGGGGTTCAGCTCCATTTCTTTGATCTTGGCCACCAATAACTGTTTTGAGCGAAATTCCTCAGTGTTGTGCCAGAGGATTTTGTGGAAATCGCATCATTTTCTGGTGTCCTTCTTTGTCTTCCTGTGACCCTTCTTTTCCTGTGGCTTGGACTGGTTTTCGAGAAACTATTTTTTAGGGTTGTCTTTATCATACTTTGGATGTTGCATATTTGTAGACCCAAAATCTCGTTTGTTCCAGTGCTTAAATTTCTTCTCAATTTTAACAACATATCGATAAGAAGCACCAAGTGATAAGATTTCCAGAAAATCCATTTCAGTTTGGGTGTATTTTTGTAGAGCCCCACGATATTTCAGAACAAAATGTCGTTCAGAGTCTTTGATACCCAGCTTGATGCGCAAGGTATGGAATGTATTGGTGAACTATGTAACTACTTTACCCCTCTATTTCCACGGTGTGGTCCATCTCATGTACTGGTCCTCATAGTTGCCAACAGGGTAATATTGTTCCTTTACCGCATCCACAAAAAAATCCCAAGTGGGCTCGACCCCATATATTCTAGACTCCTC
>JZKD02S2430873.1:523211-539895 GCA_000966675.3 Picea glauca
TATATATATATATAATGAGTTTCAGAATTTTGGCTCCTGAATATCTAGATGCGAGACCTCCTGTCCTCGCATATCGCGAAATCCCAAAGTATGAAACCCTGAAATGAGTATAGTGTGACTAAGAATCTAATGTTTCGGTGTTTCGGCACCCGGGGCACCTAAGTCCGAGTTTCCTTGTACTTGCAAGTCCTAAAATCCTGTGATGCGAAATCCTGAAATAATAACATATGGCTAAATCCCGATATTTCGGTGTTTCAGCATTCAGAATATCCAAGGACGAGATCCCTTGTATATGCAGATCCTGAAATCTTGACTTGCGATATCCCGAAAGATAGAGTGTGGAAAAGTTATCATATTTCGATTTCAGCTCCCGGGAAACCTAGGTGCGAGACCTCCTGTCGTCGCACATCCCGAAATCCTAATGGATGGATTCCTGAAATAATGAAGCATATTAGAGTTTGGTGTTTCGGAGTTTCGGCTTTCGGGAAACCTAGGTGCGAGACCTCTTGTCGTCGCACATCCTGAAATCTCGATGGAGTAAACCACGAAAGGTGGAGTGACATGTTTTAATCCGAGGCATTTTAGTTATGACAAACTATTGGTCCCCTTCGGATTTCAGCACTTCGAGAGACAAGAGAGGATGGGAACACAAATGCATCGCGATTTCCCAAATCGTGAAAGCCGAAAGTACCTCTTCGGGAAGGCTGGTGGTCATAACCCATGATCACATGAGTAAGGATAGGAGAGGGTAGGAATTGCATTGGGCCCCATATGAATTTCGGGGAATTCTGTTCCTCGACGAAAGAAAGGAAAAAGGACAGAAAATTTTGATTTCCATAGTAGGTGTGTTACAACGTGCCTGTGGATGAGCACATGTGAATGTGATCCTAGTGGTTGAGCACTAGTGAAGAAGTGGTTCTTTTGTGTAATGTAGTGAGCTAGAGATATGGACATTGTTGGGCCCAAGATACGATCATTTTCATGACGGTTATTATACACTTTTGCCATATGTATATATGTGTTTTTCATCTTTTTGAAGGATCTTTTTGGAGAATTTGATGATAAAATGGTATGATCGGCATAAGGTATGTGTAATTCATGTTTAATGATTAAATCAAGTGTAATTCATCATGTTATATGATTTCCAAGAGTTAATTTGTGTTTTTTTCATGTTACAAGGAAGAATCACAAGGCATTTTTCCATCCAGTACTTCGTCCAGTACTTCATCCGACACTATTACAGGCAACAAACTTAAACATTAATTTTTGGGAGGATGAAGTGGAATCTGAAAAATCCAGCACATGGGTTTTGTGCGCAGCATGCCCAAGTAGGTCCAAGAGGCCGTTTCCTGAAATTGTGAATGGATTAAGAGACCTTCATGGTTCTCAGTTCCAACACTTGATCTGGCACTCGTTCCGACACTCGATCCGACACTCATTCCGACACCTAGTATTGCACAAAACTGTAAGGCGAGTTGGCGATTATGGCATTGGAGGCTAGTGATGGACAATTCAGGAACATGGGTTTTCTTCATGATCACCCCCTCCAGCTACTAAGATCAAGACAACTCGATTTTAGTTGTCCAAAGAAGGCGATTATTGGCTCACTCAGTTTCGACAGTTAGGGCACCGTTAATGAAATTTACCAATTTTAGAAGTGGTTCGAACCTCCTGTGGTCAACCACTTGGTCTGTAAATCTTATAAATACCACCGTGGTGGTCATACAATAGCTAAGGAGCAGTAAACAAAGTAGAGGATAGAGATAGAAACGTTTTCTTTTGTTTTTGCATTTTTCAATTGCCAGAATTGTATAAGACTGCCTTTTTCAAGTTTTAATGGTGAAATCATTTTGCTGAGCTCTTAGTGTGCATTTGAGAGGTGACCACGACTTGCTGGGGGGCCCATCAACAGTTTGGTAACTGTTCTATATGTTATTTATGCATTTCATAGCTTAGATGTCTCTTTATTTTCTGTACATGAGCTGTTCCTTCATTTCTTTAATTTGTTGTTGTAGTTTAACTATTTTAATTCTCTTTTGCAGGTTAGTATGGAGGATTTTTGTTAATATGCATTGATTTTATAATTAGGAACGAGTTTGCAAATTCATACACTAACCCCACATGCATTTACATGTTAGATTATGCTTTGATTTATGATTGTAGAATCTAGTTTAAAACAGAGTTTGAAATAGAATAGAACAAAAATTTGAGTTTATGTTTTCTTTAACGAGGTTTCAGTGGATGGATAGTCATTAGTCTTTAGTTTTCAATTCTAGTTTGCTGATCTAGTTGCCATTTAGTTTTATTTATTTAATTCATCATTTAGTTTCTTATTTGCTTTCTTGTCATATGCTGAAATTGTCTTTAAATTCTGTTTATGAGTATTTTTCTTTTTTGCAATTTGAATTATTAAGATAGAGCTAGTTTAGTTTATGTTATGCAATTTCTTTCTTAGATTTAGATTGCAGTTTCAAGTTGTAGTTAATGATTGAATTTAGTATAGCATAAGTTTTCTTATATTAGTATAGAATGCATTTGAATTTCATAGATTAGAAAACAGTTTCTTGTTTTCATAGAAGAGACAGTTTCCTTTATTGCTTTCAATAGAATAGATTTCCTTTGATGCATTGAATTGAGCATTTACATTTCCTTTCATGCATTAGAAATAGTTTTGCATTAGGCATTTAGTTCACTTGCCTCTTAGGCTAGATAGTTGTTCAATGAGAAGTTTTTCTTGCAGTAGTTAGTTGCCTTTGCTTATTTGTCTTTTTCTTTCGTAGGTTAGTTAGTTGCCTTTGCTTACTTGTCTTTTTGTTTAGTAGGTTAGTTAGGTGTCTTTGCTTACATGTATATTTTCTTTAATAGGTTAGATAGGTGCTTTTTCTTACTTGCTTATTTATTTTCTTTCATAGGGTATTTGCTCATTGGATGTAGGTTGACAAGTTAAAGAAGTTTTCTTTTGTCATTTGCTTATTATGCTTAGTGGTTTGCTTTTGCTTGTTATTGAACCAGTTTGCTTTACATAGGGTTTTACTTGCTTTCTTAGGAGCCATCCATCGATTCTTGGCCCAAAATTACTTAGGTTACCTAGTTTCATTTTTCTTAGTAGGGTTTGTTCATTAGATAGGGTTGCTTGAGTAGATTAGCCTTAGATAGCTGCTTTCCTTAGTTAGACTATACTCCTACCAACCATTTACCTTTGGCATATATTTTTCTACAACTCTAAGTTTACTTACCCCGAGTTGACAATTTAATTGAGGGTAGTTTAGTGTCTTTTTTAGTACATATAAATCACCTAACATTTTGGCACCGTTGTCGGGGAATTGTCTCAAGGTAAGAAGTAGTTAGGAAATAGATCATCCTTAGACCTTAGCATTAGCTTGGTGGCAGGGGAACTTTAAGATGAGAGGTAAGAACCTGCGCATCTGCTATAGCAGGTTCCCCCAAACCCAATGGTAGTTTTTTTTTTGTTTTTTTTGTTTTGTTTCATGAATAGACCTAGAAACCAAATGGTAGCTTTTTCTTTTGTTTTTGATTTCTTTTTATGAATAGGCCTAGAGACCCACAAGGTAGATACATTAAATCTAAATTAGACCTTTCAGACATGATTCCTTTCGATCTTTTTGGGGGAAGGAACATTCCACTCTTAAGCTCCATAGACCAATGCCAAAAAACAGGAGGTAGCTCAACCCAAAGAGCTAAAGCAGTCTCTAAAAGAGACTAAAACAGAGAGCACTATAGAACCAAAAACTTGAAGCAGTAGTAGTATTGGGACATGAGGCAAGACCACTTGAGCCTTCCATAGAACCAAAAAATACAACCTTTTCTTTTACACCACCATCAGGAGATCCTAACTTTTTGGACATCACCTTTGTGTGAACCAAGTTTTATCAAATGGCAAGATGAACTCAGAAGCAACCATTAGCTTGAGGGAACTTTCTCAAATCATAGTAGCAGCTGAGATTTCTTCTTTTCAAGAAGAACATATTTTGGTAGTAGCCAAGAACTTATCTACCTCTCCGGAAATATTAGAAGAGTCAAGGTCTTATGAGCTACAAAATGATTTTCCTTGCCAAAATGCAAAGGACGCTGAAAAATTATGGACTACATCCAATGAAGAGAAATCATTAAGACCTAAGATTGAGGAGTCCTCAACATCCATCTCAGCAGATCCTTCATGTACTTCAGAAATCAATCATCGAGAAGAAGAGGATATGCATAGCATGATGAAGGAGAGCATAGAAATTACTGTTGATGAACATCAAGATTACATTGAAATTTGGTTTCAAGAGGTCATCAAGCCACAATACTATTCTCTTATTCAACACCTTCTGATGCCAAAACAAGTAGGTTGCTTGGTTCTTCATATTCAGGTAATCACTGCAGTAAGTTTTTCATATATGGATATGAGTATGCTTCTTATCTTGCTCCGCACATGGTTACATTGGAAGAGTTCTTACACTTGAATAAAGATTTTCCCTTTATTTTTAGGTAGGGTAGGATAGTAAATAAAAGCTGCATGTTGTTAGTTTAGCTTAGAAGTCTAATGCAACCTCATTTTACATTTTCTTTTAATAAAACAAATATAAGATACATGTTCCTATGACTTGATCTCATTGATCTCCTTAGTTTATTATATTTTAGAGTGTGGATTTTGCAAACAATTTTAGAGATCTTTGTAGGTATTTATATCACCAAGGGTAGACAATTCCAAGGAAATAGAAAAGAAGGATTTTCTTCAAAAACATTGTTACACTTAGACCTTGTTGTCTGCTAAGCATCAAATGAATAATGACTTGTTGTAGTTATCCATGTTTTTGCAAAGATTTTCATCTTCTTGTTCTTAAGGAATATTAAGAAGCAATTGCTCTTGAAAACCTTCACCACTATATAAGGAAGTGACATCATAACCATCAAGCCTAGAGGTCTCTCATACAATTTTTCCAAGAAACCTGAGTTAGTGAGTCAAGTGTCTTTATCAAAGAGTAATAAGGAGGTCTAATTAATAGTTAGTCATGGAAACATCACAATAATCACAAAAGAAGAAAGTGATTTGAGCCTAGAGATGCCTTTCTGTTCTTTCTCAATGGTACCATCCACTACACACTAAATAGCTTGATTATATCATATCTTTAGCTAGGCCACATCCGCTTAAGTACCCCTTACATCGGGACAATCACTAATAATATAATAGAAAGTCATCCTCTAACATAAATACCATCCCAATTAAAAAAAAAGAGAGAAAGAAAAATTTGTTTTCAGAGCTGTCCCCCCATCTTCTTGCATAAAGAAATCTTATACTAAAATTTTAAAAAGATGGAGGGCCAGTCTTCAAGGGTTTAAGAGGCTAACCTGTCGGGATACTGAACAGGTTTGCTGGCAGCAGGTACTGGCCTGTGGTATGACTAGGTAAACTCTCTGGAGTACTGAACATGCTTGCTGGTAGCGGGGCATTCTACTTAGCGAGGATGGTAATCTAACAAAAAATTAAATAATAAATTTTAACTTGTCCTGATGTACGACATTACTTGCAGACAAAGCTGACATGAAGTATGCGTGGTTAAGCTAAGGTTAATGAACTCCATAAAATTTTCATTGGAAAATAGCTCTAAGACTATCTTGAAACTCTCTTGCCTACCTCTTCTTATCTATATATAGGATCTCTTATCCTATAGGTGGGGCCATCTCCTAGCTGTCTCGTCAGAACAATTTGTGAAATTTATTTCTACACTTGACATACTATAAATATTCAACTATTGGGGGATATTGACTGGTTTCCTATACTTTTTATTGTGAGGTGTCACAATACTTAGGTGTGGGGGAGGGGTTCGTGAGTTGACAAATGATTATTGCCTAGAGAAATAAGTCTTTGCAAGAATTTTTGTATTATTACCATGATATAGGTTATTACATTAATAGTCATGTTATTTTTGAAATGCTTAACTCATGTGTGCTATAAACTACTGAACCACACACTTAACATACCACTCTTTATCGATTTATCTTCCATTACATGATGCATATTGTAGGTTTGACAATACATGTTTTATGCTTACTATAACCTGTCCATTGTAGCTTTTGACATTACATGTTCTATGAAAGTGGATTGAGTGAGCATGATGGAAAAATCAACAAAAATGGAACACTCTTAGCCTACCTCAACTCCTATTCATTGTGTTTGTGGCCTCTGAGGAATCAATTGCCTCAGCCACAAAGCTCCCAAGAGTTGGAGACCACTGATTTAAACATCATCAGTTGCCAAGAGCAAGCTATAACAGTGTTTTCAAAACCGAATTTCAGAACATCTCTGGAGCTAAGGGATACTCCAAGTAGTGGATAAAAGAGGAGATAATCAACCCTCTCATAGTCATCACCCGATTGATTACATATGAAGGTAGATATTCCATCCTTAAAGCCTATCAATTTCAATTATTAGCTCACTTTTAGTTCAATAAGCCATTGTAACTTTCCCTTTTACTTCTTGAAGAGTCTAGAGAAGATGTCTTCCCAAGTGAGGAAGCATGTAACCAATCCCCATAACAACCTATTTCACCACGACCTTATCAAACAACTTGTCTTCCCTGAGTTGGAAAAATGGGAGAAAACATGGGATGAGTTCATTTACCAATTTGTAAACCCTCATCTTACAATCAAGACTAGCAAGAAGACTCTTGATCTAGGGACTATTACTCCACCCAAATCCTCATGCTCAAGCTATTCCTTTACCAGACCAAAAGTCCAAGAAACTTGTTGATACCCCTGCAACCTCATTGGGAAAAAAGACCAAGAAGCCTATTGCTAATTCATGGAACGAGGACGTTCCATATCTTCGGTCTGGGGGGAGTTTTCTTGATCTAAAAATGCTAGGCATTGCCCATTTTTATAGCAAACCAATGCAAAGAGGAAGTAGGATTTCTGTCAAAATTCCATCATACTGTCTTTTTACAAAGTCTTGGGATATTATATCAACAATTTTTTGTATTGGTATGCTAAATTATATACTGCTGACATCATTGTGAGTTTTATAAGCTCCTGTGCATTTTTATGTTTATTCTATAGAAGACTTCTTATACTTAACTAATCTTTGTGACAAATACAGAACGATTACAACTGCTAAATACTTACTGTCATATGTATTCCAAGCTTATGAAAAGAGGACCAGTTGTTTGAATTGTTACATATTAATGATAAACAATAACAATTCTCCTGTTCACCATGCCTACCAGTACAAACCAATCCTTTCTTTAGTATTTGTCAGTTCTGTCAGTCACTAGTGATCAAATTTACTCTTTCATGTGATTGATAGGATTACTAGGTCAAATTGTTATGTTTTCAAAATAAAATTCTCAAATAAAATTTAACATATCTTGGTTGTAAAATTGTCATTGGTGTGTCTAGGTGTCAATACTACTCCCTCCACTCATCTAAGGTCATAAATATTCATCGTGGTCATATCATCATTCCTTGTCATAAATTTTCAGATAATTGTCTTTGTCAAAGTTCTACTTCGAAATTGTTTTCTGAATTAAGGAAGATGAATTTGACAAAAGTGAAAGAGGTTTTTGTCAATAATATACCAAGAAACAAAAACATCCTTCAATGTATGCAAATGTTTTATCATTTGAGATAAATTCTCCAAATACAGTTGCTATAGGAGGGTTTTCTGCACATTTTGATAGTTTGACTTCAAGTCAGTTTTTTAGAGGGTTGGAGAAGGAATTTTCAGTTCTTGATGGTTCCATGGTGTAGAAGAAATCATAAAATTTCCACCCATACCACTTTCATCCCAAAATTCCTCTGGGAAGGCCTCCAAAATTCCTATCAAAGACCACCCTACGTTTCTGCTAAGAAGCACACTGCGCTTCTGCAAGTTTTGAGTAACCAACTTCAAGCTGGGAATCTGAACAAATGGGAAAGTAATTTTGAAACCCGGAAGAGGTGTTTGTTAATAACATACCAAAATAAAATAATCTCTCTTAGGTTTTGAATATAATTTATGGTTTGCGATATATTCTATCATCTTAGAGGCCTATACTTTCAGAAAATAAAACACTCTGTTTTTCCTGTTTTAGTCATATTTTCGTTTCGTGTTTTCCTAACAACTGGAAGTGAATTTTTGGAAACCAAGAGAGGTTTTTACCAAGAACATATTTAAAAACAATAAACTCTCTAATTTTATAAATATACATTATGGTTTTGTATATATTCAATTCTCTTAGAGGCCTAGTTTTTCAGGAAATAAAATACTTTTTTCCTGTTTTATACATGTTTTCTTTTCGTGATTTCCTAACAAATGAAAGTGAATTTTTGAAAAACAAGAGAGGTTTTTGTCAAGGACATATTAAAAAAAAAAACCTCTCTCCATTTTTACACAGGTTTTACTTTCTTGTAGTTATACGTGTCACTTTGATACCTATTTTTCAGAAATTCGCCAGGCCAGAATTGTTGCGCTTATGGGAAGTCACTTTTGGAACTAATTTTGGAGAGGTAAAATTGTTGTTTTGCATGGTTTAAAGGATAAAGGGTATAATATACATTGCAAGGATTCCTCACATGTCATCAATATCTCCCAAAACTCTAAACCCTCCAATTCAAACTTAGAGAGCATGAAACATTGAGTTGTCATTTATGCCATGATAGCGTTGTCCTACAAGACAAGATGAATTCTCTATAGTGTTAGGTTGATGCTATTAACTGTCACCAATAATAGTATTTGGATGCAATTGAAACATCACAAAAAGCCTAAGTAAAAAATCCCCCAGGCAAGAGGGAGAAGCTTCTAAAGCTAATCCACCCCCTCCTTCGCAAGTTTAGTCATAAAGGGCAATTTATTTTTTGTTTGCAATGGGACCTGTAAAATCTTAGGTGTGGGGGTAATGTTGGGCCCGAGATATGATCATTTTCATGATGGTTATTATACACTTTTTCCATATGTATATATGTGTTTTTCATTTTTGTGAAGGGTCTTTTTGGAGAATTTGACGATAAAACGGTATGATCGGCATAAGGTACATGTAATTCATGTTTAATGATTAAATAAAGTGTAATTCATCATGTTCTATGATTTCCAAGAGTTAATTCGTGTTTTTTTGGTGCTACAGGGAAGAATCACAAGGTGTTTTTCCATCCAACACTCCATCCAGTACTTCATTCAGAACTATTACAGGCAACAAACTTAAACATTAATTTTTGGGAGGATGAAGTGGAATCTGAAAAATCCGACACATGGGTTTTGTGCACAGTATGCCCAATTAGGTCCCATGGGTTGTTTCCTGAAATTGTGAATGGATTAAGAGAAGTTAGTGGTTCTCAGTTCCGACACTTGATCCAACACTTGATCTGGCACTCGTTCTGACACTCGTTCCGACACTCGATCCGACACTTGTTCTGGCACCCAGTATTGCACAAAAACACAAGGCGAGTTGGCAATTATGGCATTGGTGGCCAGTGATGGACAAATCGGGCACATGGGTTTTCTTCATGATCGCTCAAAATAGATACTAATCTCAAGACAACTTGATTTCAGTTGTCCAAAGAAGGTGATTATTGGCTCACTCGGTTTCGGTAGTTAGGGCACCATTAATGAAATTTACCAATTTTAGAAGCGGTTCGAACCTCCTGTGGTCAACCACTTGGTCTGTAAATCTTATAAATACGACCATGGTGGTCATACAATAGCTAAGGAGCAGTAGACAAAGTAGAGGATAGAGATAAAAACATTTTCTTTTGTTTTTGCATTTTTCAATTGTCAAAATTGTATAAGAGTGCGTTTTTCAAGTTTTAATGGTGAAATCATTTTGCTGAGCTCGTGGTGTGCATTTGAGAGGTGACCATGACTTGCTGGGGGGCCCACCAAGAGTCTGGTAACTGTTCTATGTGTTATTTATGCATTTCATAGCTTAGATGTCTCTTTATTTCCTATACATGAACTGTTCCTTCATTTCTTTAATTTGATGTTGTAGTTTAACTGTTTTAATTCTCTTTGGCAGGTTAGTATGGAGGCTTTTTGTTAATATGCATTGATTTTATAATTAGGAACAAGTTTGCAAACTCATACACTAACCCCACATGCATTTACATGTTAGATTATGCTTTGATTTATGATTGTAGAATCTAGTTTAAAACAAAGTTTGAAATAGAATAGAACAAAAAATTGAGTTTATGTTTTCTTTGACAAGGTTTCGGTGGATGGATAGTCATTAGTCTTTAGTTTTCAATTCTAGTTTGCTGATCTAGTTGCCATTTAGTTTTATTTATTTAATTCGTCATTTAGTTGCTTATTTTCTTTCTTGTCATATGTTGAAATAGTCTTTAAATTCTGTTTATGAGTATTTTCCCTTTTTGCTATTTGAATTATTAAGATAGAGCTAGTTTAGTTTATGTTATGCAATTTATTTCTTAGATTTAGATTGCAATTTCAAGTTGTAGTTAATGATTGAATTTAGTATAGCATAAGTTTTCTTATATTAGTATAGAATGCATTTGAATTTCATAGATTAGAAAACAATTTCTTGTTTTCATAGAAGAGATAGTTTCCTTTATTGCTTTCAATAGAATAGATTTCCTTTCATGCATTGCATTGAGCATTTAGATTTCCTTTCACGCATTAGAAATAATTTTGCATTAGGCATTTAGTTCACTTGCCTCCTAGGCTAGATAGTTGTTCAATGAGAAGTTTTTCTTGCATTAGTTAGTTTCCTTTGCTTTCCTAGGTTAGTTAGTTTCCTTTGCTTACTTGTCTTTTGCTTTAGTAGGTTAGTTAGGTGTCTTTGCTTATTTGTCTATTTGCTTTAATAGTTTAGATAGGTGCTTTTGCTTACTTGCTTATTTATTTACTTTCATAGGGTAGTTGCTCATTTGATGTAGGTTGGCAAGTTAAATAAGTTTTCTTTTGTCATTTGCTTATTATGCTTAGTGGTTTGATTTTTCTTATTGTTGAACTAGTTTGCTTTACATAGGGTTTTACTTTCTTTCTTAGGAACCATCCATCGATCCTTGGCCCAAAAGTACTTAGGTTAACTAGTTTCATTTTTCTTAGTGGGGTTTGCTCGTTATATAGGTTTGCTTGAGTAGATTAGCGTTAGATAGTTGCTTTCCTTAGTTAGACTATACTCCTACCAACCTTTTACCTTTGGCATATATTTTTCTACAACTCTAAGTTTACTTACCCCAGGTTGACAATTTAATTGAGGGTAGTTTAGTGTATTTTTTAGTACATATAAATCACCTAACAAACATCCTTATGGATGTGCCCTTAGTGGATGAGCGGGTGTATAAGAACCCTTTCTATATTTTTCAAGAGTTAGAACTGTCGGTGACCCTAATTGTAATGTAAAGGGTACAGGTCGGCCCCACCTTAATATAAAAGATAAATAATATAAAAGATAATAATTAATATGGTAATTATTAATTATATTTTGAGCTATTGAGGTCGGCCATATTATGCCAAAGGACACATCATTTGATGTGACAATTCTTATATAAATAAAGGTGAATCCCCATTGAGTAAACACACTTATCATTGTGTCATCTCATGATTTCAGAAGTTGTGGTATGAAATTATGAGAATTGCATCACCCTCTTTGTGTGCTATGTTTGGTGATGGTGTGGGAGGTCTTTCTCTTGAGGAATATATAAAATGATTGGTTGGGTTTTCTTCCCTTATTGAGAAGGGTTTCCCAGGATAATTTTTATGTTCTTGTGCATGGTTATTCTTCTTTTGATCTTGGTTTGATGTGGTAGTTATGGTTCAAGTTATAGTGAAACAAAAAATTTAAAGAATATACATGAGCCATATCTCACTGAAAATATAACATAAATGATGTAATGTCCCCATTCTCATATTCCCCTTATCTACAGTCAGAGGAAACCTTATGAGTTTATGTTAGCTTGGCCATAGGAATAAAGTGAGGTTAATAGTGAGCTTGGGAATTTTTTAGGAGTTATATGGGGGATAGGCTAGTCAATTTGCCATATTTTATCATCAAGATCATTTCTGCATAGTCTGCTCTTAGTTCTGTGGAGTTCTGACGATTTAAATAATTTTGTTTTTATTGGGAACAATTTAATTAAATACACTAAACATTGTTGTGCACTTTAATTGTCTAAATAAATAGATAATTAAGGTGTTCAATATGAATTGTCAAACCCACGGAAGTTTTCTTATTGTAAGATAATTGTGCACAGTCTTTGCTAGATTATGAAAGAAAACACTAATCAAATTGTAGTAAGGTAAATTAACACTAAAAGAAACAGAATTGAAAAGATGAACACTTGCACAAGTTGCTTACACAACTGGAGTTCTAATCTATTGTTGCAAAATTGAAGTCACACTTGCATAATTGAAATCACACTTGCATAATTGAAATCACACTTGCATAATTGAAATCTAATTTTCAGGAGTAGAATTTGATGAGTGTATAAGAATCCGAGATTATCTAATCTATTCTAATTTTCTATATTACTCTTACAGAAGGAAGTTCTATGCTAATTGATGAAAGGAAGTCTACTTAATTGCAGAAAGGGAATTCATACTTCTATTTACTTTTGCTTGAAAATGAAGATTTAATCTAATGCAGAAAAATAATTAACTTTCAAAGAAATTCTCCAGCAGTATACAACAATTGATTCTAAATCTCATGAGACATATTGATGCGCATTAACAGAAAGGGACTGAACTGTAACAACAACGGTATTCTAGAAATGCATAAATAGATAAATCACACAACTATAAATAATCAAAGAAGTTAATCTAAAAATCACAATAGAGGGGAGTCTGTGAGGAAGGTGGGCCCTTTCCTTCTCACTGAATCCACTTGAAAAGAGTACAGTAGGTTGGAGAAACTCAAATCACTTATTCATTAAATTGCCAGAATGTTCAGATACAAAATGATTCACTTCACTCTCTATTCCACAACTAATATCTACTCCCTAAATGGTTACAAAGCTATGTTATTTAAGGACATAGAAATTCAGTTGAAACGGACTCAGAACAACCTTGAGAATCAAAGATTCTCAAGCTATTCGTATGATAGAAAAGATCTGTCATCATCAAAAAATATGGAAATGATCTTGATCACCAGCTCGAGCCAAACGTGAGACAAAATTTGTAATAGCCTTGAGGATTGGCCTTCAGGATACATATTTGAATGATATACTAGCTTCCATGATCAGTGGGAATTTGTTGTAGCAGGTGTAACAACTTCCAAGAAAGGTGCGCAATTGTTGTATTCATGTAACAACATGCAGAACTGGTGCACAACTATAACATCTTGTGTAACAACAACGATCTTTCTTCAAGACTTGGATGTTTTTATTTAATCTACATATTTTGATCATTAGTTGAACATTCATGGGTAAAATATGAGAAACGCTACCAATCAAACATGCTAAGTAAATAAGAATACAAAAGAAAGATCAATGATTCATACCTTGGGAAAAGGTGTTAGCAAACATTATATTAGGCATTTTAGCATAGAAATTATAAGGTTGAATGAGCAAAAGATATAGTGAAAAAAGGACATTTCTGGGTCCTAACATCCCCCCCAACTGAAGACATTGCATGTCCTCATGCAATCCACATTCAAGCCTTACTTTGAATCTGAGTTAGGGAAGTGACTCCTCCAGTGCAAATTGCTAAGACAATAACTGTCATGAGATTCTTTGTCTTTAAGAACAAAATTAGTTTGAGTTGCTTGAGTTACAACTAGTAAGTGTAACAGAGGTTCTTGTGTAAAAGCTGTTGGTAAACCAACAAATACTATATTACCTTGAGATCTTCTTCTACCTTACTGGTTCTTGTGGATAAGTAAGGTCATATTCTATCTTGACTAATAAATTGGTCGGTTCTTCAGCATGACCAATGACTGGTACTTTCACTATTTTATACCTTGCCTGGAAGTAAATATTACCACATTCATAGCACATGTTCTCTCTATTTTCAATCATAACAACTGCTTCCTGTGCTAATATATCCAAAGTTGACTCCTTTGAGTTTTTCTGTCGAGCAACCTGCAATTCCTTCTTTAGGGAATCCGACTCTGCTTTGAGGCTGTCATTTTCCTTCATTAGTTCAATAATCCCAGAATTTTATGTACCCTTTATCTTCTTTTCAATTTGAGAAAATAGCTGAGCAAGTGCTACATCATCATTATCCTCATTATTTTGTGTAACTGGTTCTTGTGTGGCAGATACACTGATGATAGTTAGTTCTTGTGTAACAACTAATTCTGGCCTGACTGGCTCTTGTGGGACAGTCTCTTCTTGGGCAACTGGTTCTTGTGTAACAACTAAGTTCTGGGAAGAGGCTGGTTCTTGTGTCACATTCATGTTGTTGGAAAGGATTGGTTCTTGTGTAACAATCACTTCTTCAACAATAGAGGATAATGGATGAAGAAGGGGTATTGCATGTTCCATATTCTTCCATCCAACTACTGCTCCAGTAGACCTTGCTGACCTAGTTTTCTTCCTAGGTAAGGTAGAGATAAAAGCAGGGGTGTTCCTTTTCTTTTCTTCAGGAGAAGGAGGGCGTTCTTCAATAACCAGAAAAGGAGGAAAATATTCAATGCTAGGGTTTTCTCCTATAATCTATACTTCATCACTTGATGAATTATGCACAGAATCATCAAGTAGAGCTGATGATTCTACTGCAATTTGTTTACATTCATCTTGAATTGACAAAACAACTTCTTGAAATTCCTTGCCCAAGGTAAAATATGGTATAACTATATTCATAAGATCAATTTGCAGCTCACTCGGGTTTGTATCGTTTATGTCAAAATATGACAGGGTCCGAGAATCAACAAAATCAGGACACTCTATCTCAGCAATAGGAGGGTTTTGAGTTACTTCTGGTTCAGCAGGAGATGAAGTCGACGTACTGGCAATTACAATGGTAGCTTCAATTGCTATTGCATCCAAGGTTTGAGGCGCATGACTTTTCCAGGGATTGGGTTTTCAACTGCTGGCTCAATCACAACTGCAGGCATAGGGCTTAACTGTTATGGTTTGGCCATAACATCAGGCACATGATTTGGATGTTCTTCCTCTTCAGGTAATGGGTCATTAGGAATTCCCATTTCTTTACAAACCAACAACCCTATCAGTCTATGATTGGAAATACAATTCTTGGGATTCTTGTATTTCTTGAAAAAGTGAGCCATATTATGCAAGGAATGAAGAAGGTAATAAGGGATGTTTATTATCTTCTTATGTCTTAAATGTGATAGTAGGATAAAATAAGAAAAATAAGCTACTTGATATCTTCCCTCGCATGTAATGTACCTTTTTACAAATTCTGATACTTTACCCCATGATATTGGTAAGGAACCTACCTCTACACCTCGACCCTTGGTCTGAACTTTCTCATTGTCCATGAGAAAACCCTTCTGTGCTTCATGAAGATGTGCTTTTTTGCTAAACCACCTTTCTCCTATGGTCGACAACCCTGTCACAACAACCACAGTTTCCTATGTCATTGGAATCCTCATCCCGTGCACCATTGAATACCCTTCTATGAGATTCCGACTGAAATCCAACACCTCTGATTCATTAAACCCCTGCAGCTTCTCAAAATAAGAAATCCATCTAACCTGCAGAAATTTTTGGTAAACATCTGGGTGTAGAAACAATGCATCCAGATTTTCCGGTTCATAACTCATAGTGAATCCTCCCATGACGATGTTTTAGAGTCTAAACAGTCACAAAGGAGGAGAAACCAACACCTAAACTAGAGACACAACAACTTCAAATGAGGATTGCATAAAGAACACAGTGTCTCAATGAAAACTAAGCGTGGTCAAAAGGTGGTGGAGGTGAATATAAAATGGCATTTTAATGTTATGACGACGTAGATTTTCTTTCCCCCCAACTAATCTGAGTGGTTCATGGTTCAACCGACCGGTAATCATTAAAGATTGCTTCCATATCTACATCACTAGTTTGACACATAGGATTAGTAACATATCTCATAACTTACCGCACAAACCGATATGTCGAAATAAATGCACTATCCAACCGCCATTTGATCCGTGGGGAATAACTATAATGATGAGAGATGTCTATGGAATGTGAGAAATGATGATATGACAAGTGGAACATAGGTGGAGTCCTTTATTTGGTTGAATAGCTGGAAATCTACGGATGTGGAGTCAAGTAATGATGAAGCGGCATTTTCTGACAGAGAGAGCATTAATTGGAAAAACATTCTTCCAATTCTGTTTGGGCGAATGAAGTAATTTGGAAAATGACGAAAATCTTCACAAAAACAATGAAAATGACAAAACAACAGTGTTTCAGCATGGAAAGATAGCAGAGCGGGAAATATTGATGGAGTATCATCATGGAAAAATGGCAAAAATGCGAAAAATGGGTGAAGCGACATGTAAAATAGTGAAAAGGAATAACAGTGGTAGGTGTATCAACATGTATTTTGGCTGGAATGGTGGAATTAGGTTTAACAACATGTATATCGACCAAATTGTCAGAAAAGAGTGTAACAACATGTAAGACAGAAAAATAGTCGGGAGCATGTGAAATGGAAAAATGGTTTGGAAATGGTGTAACAACATGTAAAGTGACCATTTTGTTAGAAAGAGGTGTAACAACATGTAACCCGACCGAACACAGAATCCCTTAGTTTTTAGGAAGTTTTTCAAACTTCCAAAAACTAATCCTTCAGCTCCCC
>JZKD02S2430873.1:539945-576814 GCA_000966675.3 Picea glauca
TTCTATACAAGGTTTTATTGAAAAGAAAAAAGTTCTAAGGTTTAGAAGGGGAAGGAGCAAGCTCCTTTCCCTTTAAAAATTGATAACCTATATCAACTGTACATCTGGATTTAAATTATGCCTTGGAAAGTGGGCATTGATACATGCACAAGCAATGACTATTTGCAGGTAACTGTGTATTGGATCCATCAATAGTGATCAACCTAACTGTCCCATTGGGAAAAACAGTGTCTACCTCGTAAGGTCCCAACCATCTTGTACGCATCTTACCTTTAAATTCTTTAAAGCGCGAATCATACAACAAAGCCCAATCTCCCTTTTTGAATAACTTCTTCTTGATGACTTGGTCATGCCACTTGGTTCTTTGTTGTTGAATCATTGTGGTTTGATGAATAGCATCCAAATGCTTCTCATCTAGCTTATTTAGCTACTGTAGTCTGGCCTCTTGTGCCACAATCAATTCTATATTGACTCCTGATGCAGTTCTTAGGGTTTTGATCTCTAACTCAATGGGAAAAACAAGGCTCTTCCCATATACCAGTTCATAAGGAGAAAAACCAGTTGTGTTCCTCCAAGTGGTTTGATAAGCCCACAGAGTTTCATGCAATCTATTAGACCAATCCCTACAATGTTCCCTCACTGTTTTAGTAAGAATAACTTCTATTACTTTGTTTTTACTTTCCACCTACCCATTACCTTGGGGATGGTATGGAGAAGTTGTTCTATGAAAAACATGATATTTATTGATCAGGGATTCAAAATTACATGATGTGAAAGTTGTTCCACCATTAGTTACTAACTCTCTAGGAAATCCAAACCTAAAAAATATATCTTCAGACAAAATGCTAAGACAACTTCTTCTGAGGCCCTGATGAGTGCTTTTGCCTCTACCCACTTGGCCATGTAATATGTGCAGACCAATATATAGAATTTATGATTAGAAGGTGGGTTAATGGTCCCTACAAAATATATGGCCCATCTCTCAAAAGGATTTAACACCACTTGAGGCTGTAGAGGCATCTCATCCCTATTATTTGGCTGACCCATTCGTTGGCAACTGTCACGGGCTTGGACATACTTCTTTTCATCTTGAAATATTGTTGGCCAAAAATAGCCCATCCTCAAAATTTTATGCCCAATCCTTTTATCAGCAAAATGACCACCACAAGGGCCATCATGGAAATATTTAAGAAGATCATAACCTTCATCATCTCTAACATATCTCCTGATTTCTTGATCCAAGCCTATGTATAAAAGATATCCCCCTATCCACCTATACCGAGCACTCTTCTGAATAATCTTCCTTCTTTCTTAGGGAGATAGATGTGGAGGTACCTTCCCTACAACCAAATAATTAGCAATGTCTGCATACCAAGGTGAGTGGGAATATACTACAAACAAATGTTCATCTGGAAAGGAATCATCTACAAGTGAATTATCATCATTTATATTCAATCTTGAGAGAAAATCAACAACCACATTTTCTTTTCCTGGTCTATCTACTATAGTGATGTCAAATTCTTGTAGTAATAAAAACCATCTTGCTACTCAAGCATTAGTAATAGGTTTATTCATCAAATATTTAATTGTTGAATGATTAATATGAATAAAAGTAGAATAACCAATGATATAATGCCTAAATTTATTGATAACATAAACTACTGCCAATAATTCTTTTTTTGTAATTGTATAATTTAACTTAGTAGGACCCATGTTCTTGCTGATATAGTAGATAGCATAGGGATATTTTTCCTCCTGTTTCCCTAGCACTGCACCAATTGCAGTGTCTGAGGCATATGAAGAAATGTGAAATGGCAGAGCCCAATTGGGCCCTCTCAAAATGGGAGATGTGGACAATTTCTATTTCAGATCTGCAAAAGACAATTCACAATTGTCAGTCCAACTAAAGTCAACATCTTTTGTTAATAGAAAAAATAAGGTAGAGGCAAGATTGGATTTTTTTTTAATGAATCTCCTGTAATATCCAACATGCCCTAAAAACATTCTTACCTCTTTCTAATTTGATGGAGTTGGAATGTCCAAAATTACCTGGATTTTGGCTAGGTCTACCTGAATTCCTGCATAAGAAATGAAGTGTCCCAGCACCACACCTTCTCTCATCATCATATGAAAATTTTTCGTACTTAGAGAAATATGAGACTGTATACATATTTTGAGTACTTTTTCCATATTAGCTAAAGCTTCATCGAAATCAACACCATAAAGTGTAAAGTCATCCATGAATATTTCCATATAGTCATTCACCATATCAGAGAAAATACCGCTCTCTGGAAAGTGGCTGGTGCATTATGCAAGACAAATGGGAGAACCTTGTAGGAAACTGTACCCCAAGGGCTGGTAAAGGTGGTCTTATCTTGGTCCTATGGAGCAATTTTTATCTGGTTATAGCCACTAAATCCATCTAGGAAAGAGAATTTTTTTTTCCCAGATAGGTTGTCTAGAACCTGATCAATAAATGGTAGAGGAAAATGATCCTTATGCGTGACCTTATTCAGGGCTCTATAGTCCACATACACTCTCCTTTTACCATTAGTTTTAGGCACAATAACCAAGGGTGAAACCCACTCGCTGTCTGATATAGGGTAGATGAATCCTGCATTAAGAAGTTTATGGAGTTCTTCCTTAACAATATCTTTAATATTAGGGTTCATCCTCCTTTGGGGTTGGAAAATGGGTTGACATTCTTCCTTATTGTAGATATGGTGGGTGCATAGTTCAGAGGAAATTCCTTTCATATCCATGTAATCCCAGAAAAAATCCTCTTTATGTTCAATCAATATCTTCATCAAACGTCCAGTTTTAGCAGAAGATAAATAAGGATTGATGTTCAAGGTTTTTCCAGGTTTGATTTCTACAATGATGCTCTTAGAACTGACTTTAGAAAATAATTCAACTGTTTTAGTATTTTCTGTTATAGTTGAATTAACTTGATTTACAACAGTTTCAGAGAACATCTCTAGGCTCACTCCTTCATGGGTAGTAGGGTTAAAGATTCTACTCAATCGGTGATACGTGTTTTGTGTAACAATAGAGGGGTCACTAATAAAGGTATTGATTAGCTCATCCTCTGTCTCATCTTTGAAACTCAGGGATTTTCCTATGGTTAGCACAGGTAGAGCGCTTTCATCCTCAAGGTCCATCCATAAATAATTTTCTGGTTCCACACTGGGTGTAGCATGAGGATAATGGGTAAGTTTCTTGGTATCATAACCATCAAATATGGCCATTGAACCAGATCTACAACCACTAAAAGCATTAGCTATAGCTAAACATGGTCTTCCTAGAATTAGAGGATGACCCCCCAGACGGGTTTTAGGTTTCAATACGACAAAATCAACAGGATACTCCCATGAATCAACTGAAATAACTAGATCATTGATTACTCCTTCTGGTTTAATAGTAGAATGATTGACTAACTCTAAAATAGTAGGAGTAGGTCGGACTTGCTTTATGATTTGTAGAAATTGTGTCGTCTCTATTGGAATAATGTTAATTTCTACCTGTAAATCAACTAACACATTGAGAATAAATGTCTGCCCAATTTTGACAGTGACTATAGGGTTTCCTAGGTCGCCATATTTAATAGGTGGGGTTTTTCCTAACATCAATTCAGACAATTCTCCCACTACTTGTACTGTGAGGGGGTCCCCAGGTTTCCTTCCATGATTTTTGATACAAAGGTCTCTCATAGTCTTCCCATAAATAGGGACATCCCTAATTGCTTGCAATAGTGGAATTTTAACATGCAAATTTTGCAACTCTTCTAAGAGATTGAAGGATGGTAATTCCACAGTTTTGGTAATTTCCAATCTTTCAGGGAGTGGGGGTTCTTCTAATTCTATGATAGGTTCATCAATATCCTCTACATCAGAAGATGGTTTTTCCCTCGATTCCTTGTCTGATTCTGAAGATGGAGCATCTTCAATTATTGGCTCGACTATTCTCCCCGATCTTAATTTATCTCATCACAAGGCATAGGGGTAATAGACAGAGCTGGCACATTGTGTATATAAATATTATGAACAGCCTTATTATTTGGATTTGGGTTAGGTTGCACAAGCATATGAGGCCGCAAGGGAGGATTGTTCTGTGGGGCATTGGGAGGTAACTGCAGTTTTTACTGCTGGTACTGGGGTTGGAATTGTTGTTGATAGGGGTTCTGTTGGTGAGGGTTTTGATAAGTAAGTTGTTGTTGAGGGAATCTCCAATATGGGTTCCATTTCCCAGGATGATTCTATTGTTGGGGCATAGGTACCCATGCATTGGGATCCTGATAAGGAGGTGGCATTTGATTTGGAGGGGGGGCATTCATCTGGCCATATTGAAGTTGATTGTTCACATTATTCCAATAATTAAGTGCTACAAGAGAGAATTGAGGGTTTGTACCTTGATCTCGTGGCTACCATTGTCTTCTCTGTGTTATTAGATAGACAACCTCCGCTTCCTCATTAGTCGCCTACATTGATTCTTTTACACCTGGTAGGGAGGGACATTGGTCAATAGCATGATCTAATTCACAAATAAGACATACCTAGACACTGTTCAGTGGGTACTCCCTTAGTGGATGTTTGTTTCTGCATTTCAAACAGAAAATGGACAATGCCATATCTCATTCTTCTTGTTTCCGTTTGACCTACAGAGTGTCAATTTGTGAAGCAAAAGAGTTAATAATTTATGTTTTGAAATCTTCTAATAAATTACCTATTTCTGCTCTTGTTGCCCCTCCATTGGCTGATTTCTGTACCCTTGAAAAAGTGGTATCCTTGGTAGCTGACTTATTCCTTGTATATCCTCGAGAGCATCTCTTACAAAGATTTACAATGTCTTCATAGGATTCCTTAGATATATCTCCCTTTCCAAGCATATTCAACATATCTAAACAATCATCTCTAACTCCTTTTAGAAAAATAGTTTTCAGACTATCCTTACTCACATTCAGATGTCCATACCTTTGTAGATTATACTCGAGTCGCTCCACAAAATATTCAAGGGTCTCGTCCTCCTTCTGAGACATATTGAACAGTTCCTCTCTTCGTTCCTTTGTTTGGAAGTAGTCTTGGTACTTGGTCAGGAAATGGTGCCTCATTTGTCCCCATGTTGAAATATTCTCTCCTCCAAGGCTCATGAACCATCTTAACGCGTTACCCTTCAATGTAGGTGGAAACAATTTAAGCTTCTGCACAGTGGTCGTGTAGTCATAGATCCTACACAAAATATCAAATTCAAACATAAACTCATCTGGATCCTCAGTAGATAATCCATGGAAATTTGGGAGGGCCGAGAGAGGTATGTTCTTCATAGGATCTATCCCCCGTGTGGGAATATTAGTAGTAGGAAAGACCATGGTAGAGATAGTATTTTCATCATTTACCTGATCTTCATTGTTCACTGGATCCTCACGGTAGAGCTATTCTTCATTATCTCCTTGATTTTCCATACCTGCTCTTTCTCTCCTTAAACAATCAATACGGAAAGTGTCCCACTCCTCTTTAGTGAATATCTATCCATTGATCTGAAAAATATCTTCAGTTTCTTCTGGGATTTCCTTGTTCTGAGCTACACTTGCTTGACATTCAATATTCTCCAGTTTTGCGTGCTGACTTGTTGGTGACAAATCTTCAGCTTCAGCCCCTGATGAAAACGATTTTTCAAAATGGGGTAGTTTTGATGACTGAGGAATATGTTTTTTTGGAAAGTTTGAAGGGCGAAAGATAGATCTCGAAGAAGAATCTGCTCTGGCTATAATCTCATCAAAAAAGTTTGGCCTTCCTAGTGCATGACTCCTTCCACCACGTCCTTTGGCACCTGTAGGGTTAGTAGTTTTGGGGATACGTCCTCTTGTTCCTCGATTCATGTAGACTACTCATTCCTAAGAAAAAAAAACTAATGTGCTTACAAGAATCTATAATTATCTTCCTCGGCAATAGTGCCAAAATGTTGTGCACTTTAATTGTCTAAATAAATAGATAATTAAGGTGTTCAATATGAATTGTCAAACTCATAGAATTTTTTTATTGTAAGATAATTGTGCATAGTCTATGCTAGATTATGAAATAAAACACTAATCAAATTGTAGTAAGGTAAATTAACACTAAAAGAAATAAAATTGAAAATCTGAACACTAACACAAGTTACTGACATAGCTGGAGTTCTAATATATTGTTTCATAATTGAAGTCACACTTGCATAATTGAAATCACACTTGAATAATTGAAATCTAATTTTCAGGAGTAGAATTTGATGAGTGTATAAGAATCCCAGATTATCTAATCTATTCTAATTTTCTATATTACTCTTGCAGAAGGAATTTTTGTGCTAATTGCTTAAAGGAAGTCTACTTAATTACAGAAAAGGAATTCACACTTCTATTTACTTTTTCTTGAAAACATAGATTTAATCTAATGCAGAAAAGGAATTAACTTTCAAAGCAATTCTCTAGCAATATACAACATTTGATTCTAAATCTCATGAGACACACTAATGCGCATTAACAGAAAGGGACTGAACTATAACAACAAATGTATTCTAGAAATTCATAAACATATAAATCACACAACTATAAATAATCAAAGCAGTTAATCTAAAACTCACAATAGAGGGGAGTTTGTGAGGAAGGTGGGCCCTTTCCTTCTCACTGAATCCACTCGAAAAGACTACAGTAGGTTGGAGAAAATCAAATCACTTCTTTATTAAATCGCCAGAATGTTCAAATACAAAATGCTTCACTTCACTCTCCATTCCACAACTAATCTCTACTCCCTAAAGATATGTTATTTAAGGAACGGGACATTCAGTTGAAACAAAATCAGAATAGCCTTGAGAATCAAAGATTCTCAAGCTGTTCATATGATAGAAAAGATCTATCATCATCACAAAATCTAGAAATGATCTTGATCACCAACTCGAGCCAATTGTGAGCCAAAACGTGTAACAACCTTGAGGATCGGTCTTCAGGATACGGATTTGAATGATATACCAGCTTCCAGGATCAATGGGAATCTGTTGCAGTAGGTGTAATAGCTTCCAAGAAAGGTGTGCAATTTTTGTAGACATGTAATAGTATGTAGAACTGGTGCACAACTGTAACAAATGGTGTAACAACAACGATCTTTCTTCAAGAATTGGCTGTTTTTCTTTAATCTACACATTTTGATCATTAGTTGAACATTCATGGGTAAAATATGAGAAACACTACCAATCAAACTTGTTAAGAAAATAAGAATACAAAATCAAGATCAATGATTCATACCTTGGGAAAAGGTCTTAGCAAACATTATATTATGTATTTTAACATAGAAATGATAAGGTTGAATGAGCAAAATATATAGTGAAAAAGGGACATTTCTAGGTCCTAACAAACGTGTTATTGGGACCATATTGTTTGAAGCGATGCATGAGTGTAATATCTCATTGGAACCATGAGAAAAAAATATAAAGGTTGGAATGATGATAAAGGGATTTCCGACATTCAGGAATGTCTTAGAAGCTAATTAATCACTTTCGGGTATTAAAAGAGGGTTTAAAAAGTGTTAAAAAGTGAATTTAATCTTCATGTGGATTTGGTTAAAGAGAGGAAAGATATAGAAGGGGTTCATAGAAGTATAAATGAAGGGTATCACTTCACCTTTTCTCATTGTTGGCCCTCGACCAATTTTTGAGGAAACCTTGGTTAGATTTGGACCACTTTTGGACTTCGACACATTGGTCGAGAAAGGAACGCCCAGGCTGAGCTGAGATCGCAGATCTCACTGATTTTGTGGGCTTTGTAAGGGGTTATTTAGGGTTTTCATAATGGGTTATGGGATGTCGTCCCATGGGGTTTTCCCATGTTTGGCCCTATTGTAAGGGTTTGTAAAATTATAAATAAAAGAAGAATGTATGGTAGAAGTAGTGTTGTTTTTAGAATCTTTTTGAGTAGTTTGTGGAGCTAAGTGCAAGTAGCTTGAATGGCTTTGTGCCAAGGAATGTATGTGAGTAAGGCTTTGTGCTTGATAGATAATTAGATCTGTGCCTTGACCTAGTTTTGGAAGGAGGATCTGGTGCTCAGTGCGTAGATCTCATATCTTATGAGAAGCTTGGCTATGTGGCTTGGTGCACATGAGTGAATGAATGTAAGATTCAGATGTATAATAAAGAAGGCGAAGCAATTGGTGGACGTAGCCCCACACTTGGGTGAACCAAGTATATCTTGTGTCTTTGGTTTGCTTTGGTTTGCTTTGTGTTGTATTGTTTATGTTATGAATCTACTCAATTCTTTGATTATTATGTATGATAGATAAATCTATTGTTTCTTAGTGCTTTACTTGTGTTAAGGATAAATGAATGTTATATCTAACTCAATGATAAGTGCTCAGAATATATAATCATTTATTGTTACTGTGCCAATCTATTCTTGGGTACGTTTTGCGATGTTAATAAGACTAGGAAAGTAACACGCATCATCTTCTAAGTTTTAAATGAATACCCTGCGAAGTGTTATTATCACATATTTGTGTCCTAGCTTGGTTACAAACACATGCGTCCTGTAACCCCCCCTGCTTCCACCTCGAGTGAGACTTCACCTGCTTCACAGGTGTCACTGAAAGGGTTGATAGTCGAGGTTTTGTTGGTGCGTTGTTAAGCATTGAACCCTGGGTCTGTCCATGTGCCAACAAATGGTTCTGTTGCCGGGACCTGAAACTGTGATTGTTGGGAACTAAAGTAAAGAAAAGAGAAGATATTTGCATAGATCTACTGCTGAAGTGCGCAATAATCTACTTGACTTGCGAAGCTCTATGCTAAGAAAGAAATCCAATTTGAAGAAAAGAGGTAAGATCTAAAAAGAGTTAAAGCTTTGTACTTTGGCAAGAAAAATACAAGTGAAAAGTTTTGTTTCGAAAGCATGAATTTAAGTATGTTTAATAGGTTTTGTACTAGTATGAAGGCTAGGGCGTAGTTGAAATAGAGACATGATTTGAGTAAATTTAATGGAAATGAAGAAAGATTAGTTATTCCTATGCATAGAAAGAAGTTTTGGACTAATAAGTGGATGCAGGAACCTAGAAGAAATTTTTGCATATTGCATGTCCAACATTGTGATCCTAGTGCGCAGTACAGAAGAGGTTGGGGAACATTTAAAATAAAAAGAGGATTGAAATTGTGCTATAATTGAAGAAGACCGAGACATATTACTAAGGAATGCCCTGGCGCAGGTCCTATTTGTCTTTGTTGTAAGATTGTTGCTCATGAGGTTGAGGATTGTCCAAGGATGATTGCTAAAGTTGAAAGGATGAACATGAGACAAGAAAACTATGAAGGAAGTCAAGAGACTAAGGACATGTTAGAGAATCATAAAGAGAAATAATCAGAGGAAGCTTAGACTACATTAATACAGTTGAAAGAAACAATGGATGTTCACAAAAATGTCATTTTACCGGAGATCCTGAAAGTAAAAAAACACATAAGTACAAGAATACAAGACTTCGACATAGACTGTGTCTTGGATGAATAAACACAAGTGAATATTATGACAGAAGAAACTCGAATTTTTTTGGGAAAACCTACTATGGTACCTTTGTTAGGAAGGATAGGCTTGTTTAAGGGAAAGATGATAACCTTATGCGGAAGAGTTACTAATGCACCTATTATTATGCATGGAATATCGATTGACAAGGAATTTGAAGTCATTAAGTTTTTTGAGAACAACGCCCCTTTCCCACTTTTGTTAGGTAAGACTTGGATTGAGAAGGATTAGATAAGAAGGAAAGCACTGGAAGAAGCTACAAAAAAGAAAAATCAAGAACTAAGGGATTTCATAGCTTGAAAAATAGATCGACTAATAGAAGAACGAGAGGATAAGTCGAAGCAACATAACAAAGTAACAACACATGAGGTATATAAGGAAAGATAACTGGTTGTCAAGGTTGAAAGAATGAAATAATGTTTGAAGGACCTATCCATTCAAGAAAGAAGTATATCCACCCAGGAAGTGTTAAGGAAGGGGATATTAACTTCAGAATCTTTTAGGGAAGATCAACAGTGTGAAGTCACTACGCTAGGGGAAGATAAGAATAAAATGGAAAGAGGATTCTAGAAACAAATAGAGAGACTCAAATTACATGTAATAAGGCAAGGAAGCTCAATAAAAATAAAGCTAACTTGGAAAATCATATTACAAAGGAGTGGTTGGAGGAATTTGTTGTACCTGTCACTGATCCAGAACTCTCTGAAACTGACACCATAGGAATCCCCATAGTCACCTAAGTCGAGCATGTCGGACAGTCCAGTGGGATGAAGAAGAAGAAAAAGAAGGAGGAAGTACAGGATATAGAGACTGATGAAGAGGACAACGCTTCTGAAGATAACGGGTCTCGATCACTTGGAGGAGGAGGGGAAGATGAAGTAGAAGGATACGAAGGAGGGAATGAAGGAGAAAATAAAGGAGGATGTGAAGCTACACCGCTGGAAGACCCCCATACTGGAACAGTCACACCGTAGAAGAGGAATTTTTCTCTGAAGAAAACTTTAGCCAGGAAGAATACATGCGCTAATAAGTCCCAGTTAGAGGCCACGCTCATAGAGGACAATATCAGTTTGGTCCGTGGAGCTATGGAGGACACTTCCCAGGATATCTTGCAGAGATATGGAGATAAGAAGGAAGAGCTATATGGAAGGGTCAATAAGTAATTGAAGGAAGTACATCAAGCTATTCGTTTGGTCCACGTAATACCTACTGCACCTTCCTCGTCACAGATTGCGGAATTGGGGGATGAACCAACCCAATTGAGAAGACTTGCAGATGTAATAGAAGCTTGACTTTAGAAAATTCAGGAAGAGAAAGAGAAGGCTACAAAATCCTTGAAATAGAAGAAAGATGAATCCTTGGAACAATTATGAGTAGCATGGTACAATGTATCCACCTATGAAAGTGAGAGAGAAGTGCTTCAGGCAATGCTCCAAGAAGAAAAATCCCAGCTACAAAGATAAAAGGAGTAGTTTCTCGCAGAGTGGGCCGTGGTGAAAGAGGTAGTGAGTAAAACATATCACTATGTTCCAGGCTTGGCACAAGAGGAACATGAGTCGGTCTAGGCTCAAGTAGTGAATCTCACTGATATCATCTAGCATATTCAAGCCAGGATAGTAGAATTGGAGGCCCAAGCAGTACCAATCACCCCGTAGGAGGTGTGTGACCAGAGGGAGGAAACTGCTAAGAACACAATAATAAGGATAAGAGCCCTCACCTTGGAGTGCAAACAACTGAGTGATAGAAGCACACAGACATATGAATTCCTTGTTGAGGATCCATAGCTAAGAAATCTAGAAGCGTAGTTATAGGAGGCACAACAACATGAATTTTCCATGCAGGCGTAGATGAAGCTGCTCACCGTGGTTGAAATAATGAAAAGATCCCAGGAGAAATGCACAGTGCAAAAACAATCACTTCCATCCAGGGTAGGGTAATGGAAGTCACGCAGAAGATGCAATCTATGCAGGATGAATTCTGCAAGGTGTTCGAAGAGATTGACGGACAGGGATCGCAACTAGACCAAGTGGTTGCAACAATAGAACAACACCTAGAAGGGCCTATTACAAAGAATATGATCCAGAAGCTCGCTGAGTAGGAGGCTCAAGAAAAGCAGTAACTCGAGGCAACTCGAGTTAATATCGAGGCCTTTGAAGCAACATTTCCTGGACCTGAGTGACTCAGGACAAGTCACAAGTGAGTGTTGGGGGCCTGTTGGCCCCCGACCAAGTTTTGAGGAAACCTTGGTCAGATTTGGATGACTTTTGGACTTCGACAAATTGGTTGAGAAAGGAACACTCATGCGGAGCTGAGATCATGGATCTCACTGATTTTGCAGGCTTTATATGAGGTTATTTATGGTTTTTGTAATGGGTTATGGGATGTCTACCCATGGGGTTTTCCCATGTTTGGACCTATTGTAAGGGTTTGTAAAAGTATAAATAAAATAATAATGTATGGTATAAGTAGTGTTTTTTTGAGAATATTTTTAAGTAGTTTGTGGAGCTAAGTGAAAGTAGCTTGAACGACTTTGTGCCAAGAAATGTATGTGAGTAAGGCTCTGAGATTGATAGAGAATTGGCCCTGTGCCTTGACCTAGTTTTGGAAGGAGGATATGGTGCTCAGTGTGCAGATATCATGTCCTATGTGAAGCTTGGCTCTGTGGCTTGGTGCACAGGAGTGAATGAATGTAAGATTTAGACGAATAATAAAGAGGGCGAAGTGGTTGGTGGATGTATCCCCACACTAGGGTGAACCAGGTATATCTTGTGTCTTTGGTTTTCTTTATGCTATGTTGTTTCCCTTGCTTCTACCTCAGGTGAGACTTCTCTTTCTTCACAGGTGTCGTTGAAAGGGTTGGTAGTTGGGGTTTTGTTGGTGCGTTGTTAAGTTTTGAACCCTAGGTCTTCCCATGTGCCAATAAATGGTTCTATTGTCGGGATCTGAAACTGTGATTGCTGGGAACTAAAGTAAAGAAAAGAGAAGATATTTTCATAGATCTGTTGCTAAAGTGTGCAGTACTCTACTTGACTTGTGAAGCTCTGTGCTAAGAAAGAAATCCAATCTGAAAAAAAGAGGTAAGATCTAAAAAGAGGTAAAGATTTGTACTTTGGCAAGAGAAAGATAAGTGAAATTTTTTTCTTCGAAAGCATGAATTTAAGTATGTTTAATAGGTTCTATCCTAGTCTGAAGGCTAGGGCGTAGTTGAAATAGAGAGATTATTTGAGTAAATTTAATGGAAATGAAGAAAGATTAGTTATTCCTATGCATAGAAAGAATTTTTGGACTAATAAGTGGATGCAAGAACCTAGAAGAAATTTTTGCAGATTGCATGTCTAACACTGTGATCCTAGTGCGCAGTACAAAAGAGGTTGGGGAACATTTAAAATAAAAAGAGGATTGACATTGTGCTATAATTGAAGAAGACCAAGACATATTGCTAAGGAATGCCCTGGCGTAGGTCCTATTTGTCTTTGTTGTAAGATTTTTGGTCATGAGGTTGAGGATTGTCCAAGGATGATTGATAAAGTGGAAAGGATGAACATGAGACAAGAAAACTATGAAGGAATTCAAGAGACTAAGGACATGTTAGAGAATCATAAAGAGAAAGAATCAGAGGAAGCTTAGACTACATTATTATAGTTGAAAGAAACAATGGATGTTCACAAAAATGTCATTTTTCCAGAGATCCTGAAAGTAAAAAAATGCTTAAGTACAAGAATACAAGACTTTGACATAGATTGTGTCTTGGATGAAGAAACACAAGTGAATATTATGACAGAAGAAACTTGGAAAATTTTGGGAAAGCCTATTGTGGTACCTTTGTTAGGAAGGATAGGCTTGTTTAAGGGAAAGATGATAACCTTATGTGGAAGAGTTACTAAAGTACCTATTATTATTCATGGAATATCGACTAAAGAGGAATTTGAAGTCATTAAGTTTGTTGAGAACAATGTCCCTTTCCCACTTTTTTTAGGTAAGACTTGGATTGAGATGGATCAGATTAGAAGGAAAGCAGTGGAAGAAGCTATAGAAAAGAAAAATCAAGAACTAAGGGATTTCATAGCTAGAAAAATAGATCGACTAATAGAAGAACGAGAGGATAAGTCGAAGGAACATAACAAAGTAACAACGCAGGAGGTATAGAAGGAAAGATAATTGGTTGTCAAGGTTTAAAGAATGCAATAAGGTTTGAAGGACCTATCCATTCAAGAAAGGATTATATCCACCCAGGAAGTGTTAAGGAAGGGGATATTAGCTTCAGAATCTTTTAGGGAAGATCAACAGTGTGAAGTCACTATGCTAGGGGAAGATAAGAATAAAAATGGAAAGAGGATTCCAAAAACAGATAGAGAGACTCAAATTATAGGTAATAAGGCAAGGAAGCTCAATAAAAATAAAGCTAAGTTGGAAAATCTACAAGAAGTTACATAGAACAGATGGAAGAATTCGCAAAATCGAACCTCACATGAGGCAGGTTCAAAGGATTTGAACCTTGCTGGAGTGGTGGGACCACACAGAATAGAACTTCTCCCTGGCGAAGCTATATGACTGTTGGAGGCACCCCGACTATTAGAAAGATGCTCCAAAATGGTTAGAAAACACATTTATGGGTAGATGGACCTCTTTTGGATGTTGAGACCACACCATAATGGACATATTCACATTGATGGAAACATTCCTGGCTATTGGAAGAATTCGTTATGAGGCCCCACTTATTTAAATTGTCAGTCGTTGTGACAGGACCACTTTTTATTACCTGTGATTAAATAAGACAAGAAGATAATTGTTTGTGTGTCGAGCTGCATTATAAGAAACTAGACCTCGCTGTCTATTTGTCTACCTTTCTTATTTGTTCACCTACCCCGACATGTCTGTTTAAAAGTTAGAATGTTGAGCGAACATAGTGAATTAGAGAAGTCTATTGAGGAGGTCCTTAAGAATCTAATGTCCGACAAACCATTATCTGAAGGTGTCCAAGCATCGTTGACTAGGGGACTGTAGGCTTCCCCTTCGAATGGACATTGTTATGTCCGTCTCAACCCCGAGACTGAGAAGTGAAGTAAGCACCGTGGTGATATAGCTAATGTGAGGAAGATCTTTTCCATCCTACTAGAGTATATCCCACCTTTGGCTGGCACAGTTAACTGTGAAAACATCCCACGAGATTTCAAGTACAATGTATTCACTGTGTACATTCTGAAAGGAATATGCATAGTCAAGAATCAGTTAGGAAAAATCCCTCTATTCAATAACAACGACTTCAATTTAGGAGACATGAAGAACTATGCTATGCTAGAACCCCACCGCTACTTGACAAAGTCAACTGGGAAGAAGCCTCACCTCGTCTCCCAGCCATGGATTAAGGGACTGGCGCAATCCACCATGCTAAATGTGATGAAGATTCCCCATTTTGGTCGCCACCAGGAGGTTAATGCTTGAGTTAAACTCCTGATGTCATGCTATCATGGAGGATACCTATGGCTCAACAGAAGAATTACCATGGTTACAGTGTTGATCCATGATATCATAGCCTTAAGCATGAAGGGACTTGAACCTCATCAGTTTTATCCAGGGAAGGCCTCACACCGCTCCCTGGCATAGTGCATAAAGGAAGCTTACGGAGAAGTCTAAAAAAGAAAGCGAGGTTACAAGGTAGCCTCTATATAGGATGGTGCAGTGTGCCTCACTTGCCAACTCATAGCTGGAAATATCGTAAGGAAGAACCGCCCCACACAGGTCACTGAGTTCGTGGTGGACCACATAGGAAAATGTGTGGAGGGCATGCAGATGAATTGGGTGAGTTACCTCGTCAATGAGATAGATAAATATTTCCGTGAAGACGATGATTTGGAATATGAATTCCACTACAGCTGGCTGATCATTTTGATCACATTTTTTTCTTGGAAAATTCTTGAAGGAGCCAACTTCCTAGAGATTGAACTCTTGGAGCCGTTTCCCACTAGGTTTTCCAACTTGTGGTATACCAACGACATGATGAATTAGTGGCAATCCAATGCCATGTTTCATGCATACTATTAGCAATTGAAGGTTTCCTTGAAGCATTTCCATGCATGACACCACACACCCTACACCAGTACTGACCAATAACAAAGTTCCATGTAGATCCACATTTCATCTACATCACTATGCGCCAAGACAAGAACCAGGAAGTGTTACAGTCATACTACAAGTTAACAAATGAAGACATGGATCATATTACAAAGGAGTGCTCGGAGGAATTTCTTGTACCTGTCACTGATGAAAAACTCTCTGACACTGACACCATATGAAGCCAAATATTCACCTGAGTCGAGCATGTTAGACAGTCCAGTGGGACGAAGAAGAATAAAAAGTAGGAGGAAGTCCAGGATATATAGACTGATGAAGAGGACAATGATTCTGAAGATAATGGGTCTAGATCGCTCAAAGGAGGAGGAGAATATGAAGCAGAAGGATACAGAGTAGGGGATGAAGGAGAAAATAAAGGAGGACGTGAAGCTACACCGCTGGAAGACCCCCCTACTGGAATAGGCACACCGTAGAAGATAAATTTTTCTCTAAAGAAACCTTCAGCCAGGAGGAATACGTGCACTAATAAGCCCCAGTTAGAGGCCACACTCACAGAGGATAATATCAGTTTGGTCTGCGGAGCCATGGAGGAGGCTTCCTAGGATATCTTGCAGAGATATGGATATAAGAAGGAAGAGCTATATGGAAGGGTAGAGAAGTAGTTGAAGGAAGTACATCAAGCTATTCATTTGGTCCATGCAATACCTACTGTGCCTTCCTCATCACAGATTGCAGAATTGGGGGATGAACCAACCCAATTGAGAAGACTTGTGGATGCGATCAAAGCTTGACTTCAGAAAGTCCAGGAAGAGAAAGAGAAGGCTAAAAAATCCTTGAAATAGGAGAAAGATGAATCCTTGGAACAATTATGAGTAGTGTGGTACAATGTATCCACCTATGAAAGTGAGAGAGAAGCATTGCAGGCAATGCTCCAAGAGGAAAAATCCTAGATATAGAGAGAAAAGGAGCAGTTTCTTGCAGAGTGGACCGCGGTAAAAGAGGTAGTGAGTAAAACATATCACTCTATGCTAGGCTTGGCACAAGAGGAACTTGAGTCGATCTAGGCTCAAGTAGTGAAGCTTGCTGATATAATCTAGCAGATTCAAGCTAGGATAGTAGAATTGGAGGCCAAAGCAGTACCAATCACCCTGTAGGAGGTGCATGACTAGAGGGAGGAAATCGCTAAGAACACAATAACAAGGATAAGAGCCCTCACCTCAGAGTGCAAACAACTAAGTGATAGAAGCACACAGACATATGAATGCCTTGTTGAGGATCCATAGCTAATAAAGTTGGAAGCGTAGTTACAGGAGGCACAGTGAATGGGTATTTCCTGAAAAGATGTTTTATTTGAGCCTTAAACGGCTCCTTTGTTTGTAAATATTGTCTTTTACTTCTTTGTTTATTTTTTGTACGTTTTCGGCTTAATAAATGACTCCATAGCCCAACAGCAAGGCACTGAAGCTGCGGAATGAGTTCTTAGAGCATCGCAGGGACAACTTTATCCCCCATGGAGCCTAATGTTAGCGATATTTCTTATCTCAGGATTAGGCGTACCCAGGTTTGCGGTTTACACGGGAAGCACCTGAGCATATCACGAGATAATCCCATTTTGTAACAGTGAGTCGAGCATGCGAGAGGGCAAAGTTTTGGCTTCAGCAGTCGAGAATCATCCTCAAAGCAAATCGACGGTCAGAATCTTACAGAGGAGATCAAAGAAATCCCATCAGCCGTTAGATCTCGAGAAGTTGCGTCGGGGTTAACCCCTAGCGTGAAGAAGAGGAGAGCCGGGTTTCAGTTCATCACAAGATCAGAATTTCTGGAGGCAGGAAACTCTTACATGAATGAATCGCGATACGTGATTTCCCGACTAGATCAGAGCCGTCCATCAGCAGAGACAGGTTGCGAGAGATCCCGCAGAGTCGGGGATCGGGGAACGGAAAGTCCCGTGCACATGACAACGGAAATCGCGATATCTCGATACGCGATTTCCCGACGGAGCTAAGGACCTTAGTGGGGGACAGGTGTTAGGAGGTCAATCCTTGTATGAAGACAGTGCCAAGTGGCATCAAAATATCACGAACTCGGAGGTTCATGATTTAGAGCTGCAAATATTTGCGTACAGAGTTGCGAGATCGCGAGAAGCAATACCTTGGCAATCGTTGGATTAGCATGTGGGACCACAAGAGAAAGTGGAATACAGGTGGCAGGTTATCGCGAGTTCGGAGGATGCATTCTTTTTAACATCACGAATCACAAAATCCCGATGAAGAATATGGTCGAGGGAATATGGTGATGGTCACTTGGACCAGGGCCTAGTCAGAGGGCTGGCGCGGAGGGTGCATCGGCAATCGGAGAATCACGAGTCCCGGGGACTTGTGTATCGAGATATCAAAAACACCGAAACCCCGATAGAGGTTCGGCTCAGGTCATATAAGAGGTGGTCACATGGACCATAGTAATATCCATAAGGGCTAACCCATACATGCGCTCATCGGAGAATCGGTTATCGGGAGTTCAGAGGGTCAAGAACTCTCGACAACGGGGAACACGAAACCCTGAAACCCGATACAGAGTCGGGAAAAGGTCTTGGTGAAGTTTAGGAGATCGTAAGGAAAGGAGAAGAGACCTGTGGACTAGGTCGGTGTTTCATCAAGGATTTCACTCGAGGATCCAAAGAGCCTCTTCGACTCAGCAGAAAAGGAGAAAGAGGATGGGTGAAGCTTCATGTCACCCATTTATTGCAGAACATGGAGGTCTCGGCCAAAATTTACCCAGGAGGGTCCCGCATATCGGTTTTCTTCAGTAAAGCCATGCCGAGCCTCCAACTCACCAGAGGAACCTGCACACGCGAATTCAATATTCAAGGGGCTCAACTACCCCCTGGTGCGAGCCATGCTAAATTAAAGAGGCGTGTGACGGGGGAGCAGAGGGCGGATCTGATTGAGGCAGACTGACAGCCCATCCTGATAGATAAGATCCTCAATGTCAAGAATTGAATTCGCGATATGATCATTCCTTTAGCACCTGAGCTAGTTCCAAGTATATGTAGGCATTTCTGCCATTTTTGTAGGTATCCATGGTTGAGCAGAGCTCCCGGTTGTAAAGTTTTAATGAAGCACTGTTATTCTGGTTATGTATGATCTTTGGAGACTTCTTGTCTTATGAATGCCAGTTTCTTTTACGTCTTTGTTATACTGTGTTATAACAGCTCGGAATTGGAGGATCCAGTCAAGTTATAGCTGTTATAGGATGATGTATGTTGGATCACTGTAATAGTTACGTTGTCTCTGATCAGTCCCTGTGATTTTTCTTAATACTGAGTGACTTGGAATTGGAGGATCCAGTCAAGTCCCCTTTCAGTTCCTTGAGACCCTGCACCAAGAGGATCTTGCATCCAGAGTCTTTCTTCTGCAAGCTGTTGTAAGCCTGTTGCCCAAAGCTATTTGTTCACCCTTCCTACCAAGTCTTCCACCTGCTCTCCTTTTAATCAACCCGCTGGCCGAAGTTGGGATTCCAGACCTCCTTCATTCTTTACTTACCAGAGACAGTCCCCGAGTTAGAGTGATAGCTCCTCGAGTCTTTATCTCCATTCGATCACCCCTTTATAAATAAATTGTGACATTAAAATGATGGGTGTCGGGCTTTGGTCTTGCAAGCAATCCAAGAGTGACTTCTGATGCTAACAGAATCCTAGGAGGAAGAAAAGAGATACCCCTACAATCGATGTCCTAAGACAATTAGTATATATCATGCTTGCAAGGCTAGTTGTTCCTAAGTATTTGGATCCTGGTAGCATTGTAGTTAATGTACACATTAACAAAAAATTGATCCAAAATACTTTGATATATTTAGGGAAGAAATAAATGTTATGGATAAGGATACAATGTTGAGACTAAACCTTCAGGGATCCTTAAGACATACATCCAATGTGCTTCAACTAGTAGTTCTATAGTAAAAACTGAGGGAATTCTAGAAGACATAATGGTCTCCATTGATTCTTGGGAATACCCCACTGATTTCCTAGTTCTCCAACCCAAGTATAGATTCAACGAATATCATCTCATATTGGTGTTGTAACCCTAAATTGCACCACACATGCTTACTTGGCATCAGGCCAACTCATATCCCTTCTTTGCCAAAACATTGCTGAACAACTCTTTGAAAATCATCTTGAATAAAGGCCCATGCACCCTAACTCACTACTGCACGCGTGTACATGCTGGCTGACCCAAAACAGCCCACGTGTACACGCCCTCTGTCTCTGTTCAGCGTGCGTTTGCACGCATGCTGTTTGAGTAACATTTGTGTGCTTGTACAAGCTACTTTTTGTTAAGGGTGAGGTAGTCATCCTCTCCCGTGATAATAAGTATTCCTCTCAGGTGTTTGAATCTATGTTTGAATAGTCAGTAGCTTAGGATTATTTTTACCCTTAGCCTGCTTTTTCTCATTTAAAACGTTGTCAGAAAAAAAAAAAATCTCTTTTCATTTTCTTCTTTGGTTGAAGAAGTGTGTTTATGCATCATTAGCTAGGGAAAATTCTTTTATTTCATAATTTTTGTAGTTCACTTAGATCATATGTAGCTCTTAGTCGAGCGAAATTCCTTTGAGTTTGTTGTCCAAAATCTTAGAAAAGTTAAAAAATATTTCTTTTGAAAAGTTGTTGAAATTTTGCATTCAGCTAAAGTTTTGTTTCCATCTTTTTTATTCATTTTTTTTTTCATCTTTTACACATCATCAGTTTCACCCTCATACCCCTTGACGTAAGACAAAGCCATAAAAGTAACGCTAAAATTAAAATCTACTAGACTTTTATGTTTGTAGGGTTCACAAACTAGTTCAGGACTAGGGCCTTGGATTAGGTTGGAGAGGAAACTCTTCAAGGCCATTTAAAATAAAAAAATGGAGTCTGAGATAGGGAGTGTTTAAGTCTAGATTCATGGAATTTATTCAGGACCCCCCTCTAACACAGGGGATAAACACGAGGTCGTGTGCGGAAAGGTAGTGGAGATAGCCCCTCCAAAGCCAGACCAATCGTAGTGGAGAACACATACATAGGGCTTATTTTGGGATTCCATCGTTTGCCTTTGCCACGGGGCTTCGTGGGTCTCGAATCCATTCGAGGTCCTCCGTTGTATTCCAAACCATTTTCTCTCGATACCCTTGACAGGTTTCGGGCTCGATACCCTACTCATTGTGGTCTACCCGACTTTCAACTGTACCCGCCTGGTGACTGTTCGCGTGCTGGCAACCTAGTTGCCAGTCTTTGTTAGGGACATACACAGGTGACTGCAGGGGTATATCGCAGTACCTAGGATAGACATCGGGCCATGATTTGTAGAGTATACCTAGAGGGTGCTTCCGTGTTCGAGTTGCACTTGCACCGATAAGTTTCTCTAGTGTTGGTTGTTGTAACTGTTCTTCCAATTAATTTAGTTTTTGCTTGTCTTATCTTCTAGGGACTTTTTTCTTAGTGTGAGTTACTTTTGAGCATTTATACTACCTTATAGTGTCTTGGATCTTCTCACACAGTGGAGGATCCCGAGCTCTGCTGGTCATGAAGGCTTCTTGGCCTGCCACCGGTTACACTGGAGCCACCCCCGCCACCTTTAAGGCGGAAGCTAGACCAACAAAGGTCTTTCGAAGAAACCGGATTACAAACCATTGTGCCCGAACAACCCTCGGAGGAATCGACCTTTTTGGACCTTGAAGAAACTACTATTGGCTCGGTTGAAACCTCAACCACTGATCTCTTGGCACTTTTATTGTACCAATTCAATTTCACAAGCGCCAGACAGTGTCGCACACAACAATGGAACCAAATGTTGTTACTTCTTCTGGGAATTCTTCAGTTCCCACCACAGTTGTCACCACAGGAGAGTCATCTCCTAACCTATCATTGTCGGTCCGAGCCACCATGGTCTCAACTGCCACTACTTCTCACAGTGGTCCGAACCCGTCTTTGGCGGCGGCCACAACCCCTTTCACACCTAGTGCGACAGGCCCTCCGTTCTCATACAGTATGCCTAGTTCGGGTACAAGTCCTGTATTGTCCTACTCCACTTTAAAAACTTTGGATCTAGGGGTAGGGAGCTCTAGCACTCCTCTACAAGGTCACATGGGGGGCACTCCTGTCCCTTTTAATGCTCTTCCTTATGCAAGAGGTCATATCCCTCCTTCATCCCCTTCAATCGGTGGTTTGCATCAGCAATCCGCTGGGCAACCTACACACAATAGTTTATTTGGAGCGGGGAGTCAAGGACCACCTTCGCATAGTATGCCAATAGGTTCAACACTGTTTTCTTGGAATAAAATGTTTGGTAACAACACCTTCTCGTCAGTCGCTTTCCCAATTGGGGGCAACCCCATTTTTGGACAATCTACTCCTGGGCAGGGTACTATTCATGCACATGGGAAAAACTTAGCAGGACCTTGGAATTTAGGGCAAGGATCCGTTCCCTCCTCTGTAATGTTGATATGGGGTAATTCTTTCCACAATCAATGGAACCTCGGACAAACTACTATGCCTATTTCTATGAGATCAGCATGGGGTAATCCTTTCCAAATTCCTTCAAACACAATACATGCCCAACAATCTATGTCCTATTTGAGAAATCAACCGATGATGTCTCCACAGATGCAAAATCCTTACGCTGGCTAGGGCCATGGTTTTTACCAGAATCTGGGCCAATAGCCAAAATTTTCCTGGAAACCTGGTGCCAGTCAAACTCCAGGATCCTTTTTCCCAGGTTATCAGTAACAACCCAAACTACCTTTCCTGGAAACTTTACACTTGCTAGATTTGACAAGGTTGTTGAATGACCCCATTTGTCACGATCCGCGTTGGCCTCCTATGCCAATGAAGTTTCCTTTAGACATTCCAAAGTTTGAAGCCAAGACTAATGAAGATCCAATAGATCATGTGACTACCTTCCATCTTTGGTGCTCATCCAACTCATTGAAAGATGACTCCATACAGTTGCGATTGTTTCAACGTACTCTCATTGGGATGTTGCGAAATGGTACATTGAGCTCAATCGCTCAAGATACTCTTCTTTTGGTGAATTGGCGATGGCTTTCCTTAACCATTTCTAGTTACCTATGAGATACGACGCTGGCACAGAGCTTCTTGCTAATTTTGAATAGACAACAGCGGACCATATCTCTGATCACATCCGAGAATGGAGACGTCAGAAGAGTTTAATCAAAGTACCAGTCCCACCAGCATTCCTGCTTGAGTGGTTCCTTAAGTCTTTGGTCCCATAGTTATCCAAAGACGTCACGACATCCGAATTTTTCTCTAAAGAAGACGCCATCATGAGGGCTCAACAGTTTGAGCTTATTTATTCTCAGTCCGGTTTATTATACAACATCTTTCCAGATGCGCCACGTTCAATACTGGATAAAACTAGATAGAGAGTTGGACCGCATGCTGATGGTATCGTTAGTTCAACACAAACTAAGCTCGCTGAGCAATTGACAAAGTAGTTGCAGAAGTTATCCATACAATACATAGCGGCTAGCCAAACTACTACTTTGGCTGCTCCCCCTACCCAAACGTTAGAAGTACACACAGTGCAGTCGACTAACCCAAAGGCCACCCAACAGCTTGAAGGGAAGAAAAAACAATGAAAGAAGGGTAAGGGGGATACAAAAATCAACGATAATGCTGGCGAGGACAAAACTGAAAAACAAAAGGTGAGGTATCCATGCAACTTGTGCATGGAAGACCACCCTACCCATCTATGTAATTGACTTGCAGAGGCCCAAAAGTTTGTCACACAACAACACCACATCGTGTTAACTAATCCATTTCAACATGGAAAAAATCTAACTCAAGCCTCTACGAGCATGGAAGGGGGTAGTCAAGGAACCCCTCCATCTTCGAACAACCCCATGAATGTATATATGGTGAAAGGTGATGCTTTTCTATCAACTAGAGCACATGACTATAGTCAACCAAGTACTTCCGAGAAGGGAAAAGAAGCCAAACTCCCATCTCTTCCTCTAAAGATTGAGAGGACATTGGGCGAAACAATGACATGCATCCCCAAAGGAGTGTTCAAAAGAGCTTCTCACAACCCTAACACAAGGGCTGCCCAGAACTACTTTGTGGTGGAATATTGATCACAAACCCCTTGCACGATGTCTGCCTTGGAAGTCCTCCAAAGCTTCCCTTCCTAGAGGAAAGCTTTGTTAACAGATTTAGGATCTATCGATACTTGTAATCCGGGTACAATCATGCTAGATACAATCAACTTAAAACCTTTTCTGCCTTACCACGTAGCATTTCAGATAGTAGTGGCTCATCCCACAAAAAATTTTACAAGGAATATCTTCTGCATTGTGGTGGATGAGGGTGCATTGACATGCGTTATGTCGTTAGCATGTTGGAAAGCCATCGGCCAACCCATTTTGTCTCCATCACCTACTCTCCTCACTACCTTCGACGGTTGTTCATTCTGACCACATGGTATCATCCCCTCCTTCCCCATATAGTTAGGAGGGAAGACCATGTGCATCGAGGTAGAAGTAGTCGACGCTCCCCTCGACTATAATCTTTTGTTAGGAAGGAGTTGGACTTATTCTATGCAAGCTGTGGTCACTACAGTTTTTCGGGTCTTGTTGTTTCCACACGAGGGCTAGATAGTGACCATAGATCAATTGTCTTTCTCTAGACCTGACCCTTCACTGGGGGCATCCATGGTCCCAATGATTGATAATCCTCAACTAGGTGTTGTTAATGTAGGGGTTGGTTTGTGCCCATCTTTGATGGGTACCTTCGATTACCCACCCCCTCAAGGCGATATCAAATTTGTATCCAATCATCATAAGGTTGAGATTTTTCAGGTTTTGTCATTCCGCACGACTTACTTCAATGACCTATGGATACTTTATTTCCCATCAACCATGATGGATGAGATAGGGCACTCGGGTATGTCCATGCCCTTGTCCGCCACTGAAGTTGCATACTCTTTAGTCCAGCAAGCTTCAGCTAACACTGATTCAACTCTTGCACAAGAGTTAGATCCACTTCTAGAGCCTATTTGGGCTCAGGGTTCTCTCGCCAACATCGATTCATTAGACTTAGTCTTGCCCTCTGATGAAGCAGTAATCAAAGAAATGACTAGTCCAGACAAACCTTGGGAATATCTTCATCACAGATCATATTTCCTCCCAGAGTTAAGCCGAATCGAAGCAGGAGAATTCACCGTGACTATGATGGGAGATCGGTCGTGTCATATTAATCTCTTAGCTACACATGAAATTTATGTTGGGGAAATATGGAAACTATCGCTGAAACTATACCGATCAATATCTCCCGAAACCCTAGCATCGTGGAGAATGTTTTTGTCGGAGCTGACTGCTCCCCCAGAGAGATTCAACTCTATACAGATCTTTTTAAAGAATTTCATGATGTTTTTGACTGGTCTTACGAGGAGATACCTGACATCGACCCACAAAGTTTCGATCATGAGCTACCTTTGTTGCTTTTCAAGCTCTCTTTGAGATCCAAAAGCAACATTTGGCGAGACTACATTTATGCTTTTCGATCTCTTCCGGATTAACTAAGAAAAGTAACCATTATGGAGTCTTCTTTAAGCCCTTTTCAGACTCCTTAAAGATGAAAAGATTGACGAGTGACCTTGTTTCTTCACACTCATTAAATTGGTCCAAAAGAACGTTCCTTAAATGGGTCTTCTTTTAAGCCCTTTTCAGACCCTCTAAACATGAAAATATTGTTGAGCAATCTTGTGGCCTTTCACGCTCGTTAAACTGAAATTTGAAGTCACATCTATCCGACGATAGTTTAACCCTTTTTCAGTCTGGATGGTCAACTGGACGAACAAAGGTATACTCTATGGAACTTCTGTTCTTTAGAAGAGTACTCTCAGGTATAATTTTACCCCTTTTTCGGGCCTGAGGGACTAAACTTATGAAAAATAAACCCCCACGGAGTCCATAGTTAAGCTCTTTTCAGACTCCCTAAAATTGAAAAGATCGTTGAGTGACCTTATTCTTTCACACTCGTTAAATTGGTCCAGAAGAATATTCCTGACGAAGTCCATAGTTAAGTTTTTTTCAGACTCCTTAAAAGTGAAAAAATGGCCAAGTGATCTTGTCCTTGTCACACTCATTAAAATGGTTTTGAATCGACATCTAATCGATGCTAGTTTACCCCTTTTTTGAACTGACTAGACTATCTTCGAAAAAGGTACCCCAATGGAGTCTCCTTTGATGTTTTTTCAGACTCTCTAAATATGAAAAACCATCGATCTTACCTTCTCTGAGCTCATTAAACTTACATCGAAGGATGTTACCATTGTGTGTTTTATCAACCGCATTTGCATACCTTATCCACCAGCCTTGTGATAGTTTGCTTCTGCGTCTTAACACCTTTGGCCGCCAAAGGATTTTTCCCGAGTATCATTTTACTAGAACATCAGTCTTGTCCTTGTGCCTTGATCTTGTATGTTTTCAATAATCGTTCCTCCAATGTAACATAATATTCCTTTATTCTTTTTCCACAGTTATCAAAAAGAACAAAAAAATCAAATATACCCCAAAAAGAGGAAGGGAAAAATATTTTCTTTATTGGCAGCATAATGAGTCGCCCTTGGATAAAGCACATCTGTCCATTTGTTCATCAGACTATGGGATGTAGTACGACCTTAGGAATATTTTCTTGCTATATAGATTTGTGTCCTCCACCGTTTGGTTATTCTTCCAAACATATGGAGAGTTTGTGTTGCCTCCTGCTTCGTAGACTTATGATTAACATACATGATGCCTGAGTCTCATCACTTGTCATGCTATTGTCCAAGGGAAGTTTGTCACTAAGCCTGAGTTGGCCCCTCTGCAATGTGTCTCTTGTCTGCATACCTGGCCATCCTGAACGTCCAATCAAGTCCTTGTTCGAAATCATTGAAGCCTTCAGTCCGATCATCAAGATTATCAAGTCCATGACCGACAAGTTGTCGAAGACCTCTGGGTAATGCAGCCGTACACTCATATTACACTCCTACCCAAGTTTTGGAAGATTTTGAAATTGTTTCTCGAACTTTGAAGATCTCATCTCCAGCCATCAGGCCGAATCAACTTATGGAAGATGGATATTCTATATGTATATCTTTCTGATTTTGAGATGTAGATCTAATGTGTATTGTTCACGGATACTCTTTATAGTTATTTGACATGGATCTACAGTGTATTTGATTGGTAGACATGATTCTATTTTTATCCCGAGCATGGGTATGCCCGCCTAAGTGAGACATTTTTTATTTTACAGATGGCACCTCTCGGTTCCTGATCCTTGGGCTCAATCTTTCATCACATCAGTAAAGATTGGTAATGTATTTCAGCCATCAGATGATCTTCTGACCTCACACATTAGGGGGCATCTGTTATAACCCTAAATTGCACCACACATGCTTATCTGGCATTAGGCCAACTCATATCCCTTCTTTTCCAAAACACTACTGAACAACTCTTTGAAAATCCTCTTGAATAAAGGCCCACACGCCCTAACTCACTACTGCACGAGTGTACACGTTGGCTGACCCAAAACAGCCCGCGTGGACCGACAAAAGCATGAAAAAATGAAAGTTTCCGATGGAACAAAAATCTATGGGTGAGTTAATTGAAACTCTCGGCCATGCATGGCCAAGGGTTCATCCAAATACCTAGCTCTTTCTAGCCTATAAAATAAGGGGTAGGGGTACCATTTGGAAAAAGGAAGAATATAGCAAAGAAACTCTGCCCATTTACGTATTCCATTGTCCTAACCCTTTAGCCTTTCCTAATGCCAAAGGAGATTCAAAGCAAAGCAGTTGAATGACATAAGAAGAGGAGCCCAGGATCAGGTTCAAGGAGTGGTGGCTGGTCTCAGCTTTTGTAAGTTGAATCATTTTAAGTAATAAAGAGAATGCTTTTCCCATCCCAATTCATGAACTTTCTATGGTTTGATTAGTTTATGTTTGATTTCTAACCCGCGAGTATATAAGTAGTATGCATGCATAGTTGTTTCTCATCTTGGATGCAGGTCAAATTTGGAAGGAGTATTGTGAACAAGTAATCAAGCACAAGGGAGGATCGACATCAAACGCCGGTAACGAGGTAGGTTTATCTTTCCATGCATTTACTAAGAAAAGGGGATTTAAATCTAGGGATGAAGGTAGAAAGTAATTTCTATTCGGTCATATCTGCATGCAAAGTCTAAACTCTATTTTCTAGTCCGTAGGGTTTTTTTCCCCAACAACAATTGGGAAGACCTTGGATAGCCACAACAGATACATAAATCAATTGTAGAGAAGGGAATATGACCATTACTAATTGACAATCCCAAAAACAACTTGTTCTTTACCCTCCTACTTAGCCATTAATGAAAAAAAAATTCCAATGTGGGTAGAGGACGAAGAAGAGGATCCGATTATGTAACATACTCAACTCCTAGATGGGTCATGTCACTACTAAAATGACCCCATAAAATTTATGATACTAAATCAAAATGTGGAAATAATCACACATCATGACAACTAAACTCATGTAGTTGTCTATACTACTTAAAAATGCAATTACAATTGCTTAACTGTGCATAGAAGAAATTAAATAACATAGAACAATATTCAACCATATAAGCATGGATTTAAATGCATCATTCTACTCCCATCAAGAATTTATAACCAATATAACTCGAATTAAAATGCACAACAAATATATATCAACATTTCACACATCAATAAATCAGATAAGAACACTTATCTTATACAAGTATGAAAACCACTATAGAGGACAGATGTTCTTCCCAACCATAGCCTTCAAGTTCTCAAGAACAATACACCCCCAAGCTACAGATATGAATCCAAAATAGATGGTGGTCCCTAAGGCTAGCTAATGTTCCCCTCTCAGTAGTTAAACTCACAGCTAAATCTAGTCCACCAGCTCACTTCCCCTCAGCATGTACAACTCAGGGGATGGAATAACCCTTCACTGCTCAGAGTCCCTCAGGCCTTTCCAACATAGGTTGGAAATGAGTTTTACTTATTGGGACCTTAGTAATTCTACAGTTGCAAAAAAACATTTACCCAACAACAAAATGAGTGTTTCCTCGACGAATTTCAAGTTGCACGTCACTCCTAGGCACACAACCTATTTCTTCATGAGATTACAACTCCAAATAGCAGCCAAACATGTCCACAACAACCACTTTCATTCTTCAACAATCATAACTCCATTGCTATCCAGAAAACTCCATGTAAAAACAACTCTGCATACAAAAACATGAATGCATAATGTTGGTCTCCTCTCCATATGAATTTTCCTCCCTTTCTCTTGCTTTCTTGACTTGCACTCTTCCCCAAGATGATTTTACTCAACCCCCATGCTCTCAATAACTATGGGAAGTGACTATTATACCAAACCTCTTACATGAATTCAATGATTGGTCTCTAGAACACTCAACAACTAATGGAAGGTTCATGGTAAGGATAATTTAGAGAAAAATAAGAAATGGGTAGTGGTTTAATATATATGGGTAAATCTCCCCCCTTGGACCCCCAACCTCTCTTGTGGATACTCAGCCCCCAAATCTCCATCCATGTCCATTTGTAGTTGGTGATACATTTTATGAATTGTATTCAATTTACATCATTTACATATTGGCTCTCATCCATGCATCACATTTACAATATACATAGTTTGGATCTTGGCCACATACTGTATTTACAACACACGTTGCTAGCTTGGATTTTGAAAACAGGGATGTTACAGATTCAAAATTTTTTTTATCCCATTTTTACCATAAGTATATCCATGGCCAATAGTCCAATTGATTAAGATACCTTTATCCCAAATTTTCTGCAAAATCAATACGCTATTGATGTAAAAATAGAGGGCATAAATGATAAATAGGAACCTGAAACCTATGCTAATCAAGAAAGGGAATCATGGGAACAAATTTTTATATTTGAATCTGATAATTCCACTATCAAAACCATATAAATTTTCCCCTCTAAAACATTTTAAATCAACAATAACCTCACTAATGAACAAGAGAAGAAATTGTTAGTTGTGCTCAAGAAACACATTGCAACATTTGCATGGGACTACAGGGAAATAAAATGAATATGTTCTTCCATATACACCCATCACATATACATTAAAGAAGATTGCAAACAAATTCAGTAGCCTCAAAGAATAATGAAGCCTACATTAAAAGGAATTATCAAGCAAGAATTACAAAAACTCCTAGATGTTGGATTTATTTATTCAATTTCTAATAGTGAATGAGTTTCACCCTTATTTATTTTCCCCAAGAAGAATGGAAAATGGATAATATGTGTAAACTACATGGAATCGAATAAAGCCACTAGGAAATATCATTTTCTCTTACCTTTCATTGACCAAGTCCTATATGTCTTAGGAGGGAAATAATTGTTTTCATTCCTATATGGATTCAGTGGATATAATCAAATACAAATCATCCTTGAAGACCAAGATAAAACTACCTTTACCTATCCTTGGGGTAACTTTTCCTATAAATTCCTTCCATTTGGCATATGAAATTCCCCAGCTACTTTTGAATGGGTTGTACTCAACATCCTTTTAGACCTCATCCAAAATAGAGGGAATAAATGATAAATAGGAACCTGAAACCTCTTCTAATCAAGAAAGGGAATCATGGGCATAGTTTTTTATAGTTGAAGTTGATAATTCCACTATCAAAACCATAGAAAGTTTCCCCTCTAAAAAATTTAAAATCAACACTAACCTCACTGATGAACAAGAGAAGAAATTGTTAGTTGTGCTCAAGTAACACATTGTAGCCTTTGCATGGGACTACATGGAAATAAAAGGAATATTTTTTTCCATCTACACCCATCACATATACATTAAAGAAGATTGCAAACAAATTTGGTAGCCTCAAATAACAATGAACCCTAGATTAAAATATATTATCAAGCAAGAATTACAAAAACTTCTAGATGTTGGATTTATTTATTCAATTTCTAATAGTGAATGAGTTTCACCCTTATTTATTTTCCTCAAGAAGAATGGAAAATGGATAATATGTGTAGACTACAGGGAATTGAATAAAGCCACCAGGAAAGATCATTTTTCCTTACCTTTCATTGACCAAGTCCTAGATGTATTAGTAGGGAAATAATTATTTTCATTCCTATATGGATTCAGTGGATATAATCAAATACAAATCAGCCCTGAAGACCAAGATAAAATTACCTTTACCTACCCTTGGAGTACCTTTTCCTACAAATTCCTTCCATTTGGCCTATGAAATTCCCTAGCTACTTTCGAATGGGTTGTACTCAACATCCTTTTAGACCTCATCCATGATATAGTAGAGATATACATGGATGACTTCACTCCCTATGGAAACAATTTTTACTAAATCATTAACTAATCTTGATAAAGTTCTCCAAAGGTGTGAAGAAATGAACCTCTCCCTTAGCCATGAAAAATTAAACATGCTTATGAATGAGGGGGTTGTTCTGGGACACCAGTTGTCTTCTATAGGGGTTGAAGTAGATCAAAACAAGGTAAAAATAATCAAACATCCACCTACCCCTATAAAACAAAAATATGTCAGAAGATTCCTTGGACATGTAGGATATTACAGAATATTCATCAAATATTTTAGCAAGTTATCTTCTCCTATGTTTTCCTTACTATCTAAAGATATATACTTCTATTGGATACCACAATGTCAAAGGGCATTTGGAAGTATCAAAGAAAAAATCATTACAACCCTTGTTCTTCAATGCCCCAATTGGAATCTTCCTTTCCACATCCATATTGATGATTTTGGCAAAGAAATAGGGGAAATTTTGGGACAAAATGAAGATAAGAAGCCTTATGCAACTTATTTATAAGAAAAAACATATCTGATCTAGTGCTAAACTACATAATGACTGAAAAATAATTTCTTACAGTGGTTTGTGCTCTAAACAAATTTAAACATTATGTCACTGTATATCACCTTTTTTTCATACAAATCATTCTGACATTAATTATTTAATATAAAAACCTTATATTAACAGAAGAATAATTATATGGCTTCTATTGTTAAAACAATTTGAATCCATTATTCTTGACAAGCTAGGAAGGAAAAAATTTTGCGAATATTTTTTATCAAGACTAACAAATCCTATAGATGGAGGCATGCTAGATGATCATTTTCTATATGAGAACCTTTTTTGTAATTTTAGTACAAACCCCCTAGTTTTTTGACATAGCCAACTACTTGACAATATAGAGGTTTCCTCAACATCTTCCCTATAGGGACAGATGCAAAATTATAAGAAAGAGTGTAACATACACTTGGTCTGTAGGATATTTTTTCAAGCTTGGGCCATATCAATGTTGATTTTCATCCTAGATTCAACCCTTGGTATTCTCTCATACCATATTGATATTTCACCACTTCAACCCAGCACTAGATAGTTAGCTTAAAATAAAATAACTTTACCTACTAAAATCAAGGTTGAGTAATCAAATAAACATGCAGTAGAAGCATAAATAGGGAAACCAAAATCTCATGCACAATACACCAATCAGTTTTGGTAAATTACCCCTGGAAAAACCCCAGAGCGAGAAATAGTTCCAAGATGATTTTATTAAAGGTCAAATCAAGTCTCTCGTAATAGGGAAAATGGACCACTAAGAGAAATACAACTACAAACAAACATGGGCAAGTTTTAACTATCATATGACCCCTGAATAACACATTTTTCGAGGTGTACAAGATTCACCCTCTTGTGAACTGCATATGTATGTTACTGTCTCCACTGTGACCCACATACATTTATAGAAAATCCATACAGACACTTTTGTATAGTGCTACCCCTTTCATGCGGCTTCAATCCTCTGAAACCTATCTACAATTGCATTTTCTCTCTCTTGAACCTGACTTGTATGACCTCTGTATGGAAGTCCTTCTCCACCTATCCAAGATCTTGAATCATGGTCCTTTGTGATCCAACCTTCTCTACATCAATACTTGGATTAAATATATTCACCCTACTAGTGATATCTCCTAACTCTCATGTAAGAAAAATTCCTTCTTTTCTTCTACACTCCTCCAACTAGAAAAATTCCTTCTTTGTTATCCTCAACCTTGGTCTCTAACCAAAGTGACTTATTATCAAATTGTATTCCTCCTTCTCCCTATACTTTCTTTTATAATCATGAGTTGTAATCTAAATCTAATATCCATAGTGATCCACAGTTGAAATTACTTCTCACACCCCCTTAATATTTACATTTTAATTAATTTTAGAACTTTCCTTAAATAAATCAACTCACTAATAAAAACACTTTTACTTTAATTAATTCATTTTAACTAAAGTAAACTCAATGATAGAAGGTTATCAACGACTTCCACATGCTTAGACACATGTCAATGTGGAGTACATGTCTGATGCTACCACTAACATCAACACTCCCTCTTAGCGAGGAAGGTACTTCGCCACCCTGCAGTTGGCTCTATATTCACTACCAGATCCTCTACCATGCCTTATCTCCAATCCACTTGATTGGTTGCTCCCTCTGAAACAAAATTTATCTCTTCCATCATGGTTTGACTTGTCTTTGAATACTCACTGCCTTTGAACATGCTCCTATAATCCTTCTGCTCCTAAGCATCCTACATGGACATCTCATATGATGACTCCTTCTCGACGAACTTGGAAGGTTGCTCCTTCCCACCTGAACATGAAGGATAACTCCCTCTAAGTTGCTCAACCTTCGGAGCTACCTGCTCTTTTTTATCTGCTACTCTATTGCTTGTCATTAATATCATAGGCTGTCCCTTTATCCTATACAAGTTTCTCTTTCTAACTCCAAATACATTCTCTTTGTCTGAGATAGATCCTATAGAAATGATGAGTTCCTATTCATCTTGTAATAAGACCTTGTAACCATTCTTCTCAATCACTGAGACTATATCACACTCCTCTTGAGTTATGGCACCCATAGCATATTCATCACTCTCAACGTGACTCCTAATTCCATTTGGAATGACACTATTCCATATCCCTTCACTGCATGTTTGGCCCCCATACCAAGTTCCACATGCATCTCTAAGTCAGACTCTATGAAGCTCTCAAACACCTCTCATGATTCTGTCATATGACACATGGCTCCACTATATATCAACCAATATGGTGCTTAAGAAATTCTGGGAAAAAACTAAGAACTTTGTCTTTCAAACTTCTTGCAAAACTCATCCAATTAAGTCTTTGTCATTACAGCTACGTATGATTGTATTTCATTCCCCCCCTTCTTCCTATTTGGAAATTTCCCTGCATAATGTCCAAACTTGTGACATGCAAATAACTTGAATTTTCTCATTTTCTTCTTCTTCTTTCCATCTTGAGTGGTAGACTCTCCACTATAAATATTCATGAACTTACATTTCCTTTCCTGGATTGCAAGAGCAAGGTTCTCATCATTGCTACTCTTCAAAACATCCCTGGAGTCTAACCAAGTCTCCTCCTAGATATAATAACTCCATAGCTTATCAAACCATGGAACTGTCTCTCATGCATAGATTCCCTACAAAAATGTTCCCAATACCTAGGAATACCTCTCAATGCTACATTCCACAACTCAGCATCCTGTGTTGTCTCACCAATGGCTACAAGTTGATCTTGAATCTATGTAATTTTCATAAGATAGTTCACAACTGTGTATTCACTAGACATATTGACAACTTGAAGCTTGCACTTCAAATGTAGCATCCTTCCTATATTCTTGTTTTGGTATAGACTCACCAAAGCACCATACATTTCCTTGGAATATTTCTTCTCAGCAATGTGAGGTATTTAGTCATCCTTTACGAATTCTAGCAACACCCACTTGGCCTTCACTTCCTTCTTCTTGTGAGCTACCAATTCCTATGGATCAGTGGGACTTGCAACTACACCCTCAACATACTCTTTGAGTTCATTCTCCTCCAATAGAATAAAAAACCTTGCCTTCCAATCTCAAAATTTGGTTTCCCCTTAAATCATGTCCTCAATATTCAATGTATTCACCATTGGGACCTCCCCAGAAAAAGGAAAATATGCAACAACTTTTGTCTCAAGAGATGAATCCCTCTCTTTATTCAAAGCCTCAACTCTTATACCATGTTGATTTTCATCCTAGATTCAACCCTTGGTATTCTCTAATACCATGTTGATATTTCACCACTTCAACCCAACACCCGATAGTTAGCTCAAAATAAAATCGCTTTATCTACTAAAATCACAACTGAGTAATCAACAAAACATGAAGTGGAAGCATAAACTAGTAAACCAAAATATCATGCATAAGACACCAATATTTTTAGGTAAACTACCCCTAGAAAAACCCTAGAGGAAAAACTAGTTCCAAGATGCTTTTATTAAAGGCCAATTCAGGGCTCCTGTAATAGGGAAAATGGCCAACTAAGAGAAATATAACAAAAAACAAACCTCACCAAGTCTGCTCCATCATACAACCCCTAAACAACATTTTTTTCAAGGTGTACATGACTCACCCTGTTGTGAACAAATTATGTACACGACTGTCTCCACTGTGACCTACATACATCTACGAACACTTTTGTATAGTGATACCCCTTTCCTGTGGCTTCAGTTCTCTAAAACCCACCTATGGTTTCATATGCTCTTTGTTCTCCTTGACCTATATGACCCCTAGATGGAATTCCTTTTCCACCTATCTAAGATATTGAGTCATGGTCTTTTGTGATCCAACCCTCTCTACATCAATACTTGGATGAAATATCTTCACCCAACCAATGATATCTCCTCGCTCTCATGTAAGAAAAAGTCCTTTTCTTCTACACTCCTCCCACTAGAAAAAATCCTTCTTTTCTATCCGCAACCTTGGTCTCGCACCAAAGTGACTTTCTCTCAAAGTGTCTTCCTCCTTCACCATAGACTTGCTTTTATAATCATGAGTTATAATCTAAATCTAATCTCCAAGGTGATCCACGGTTGAGATTACTTCTCACACCCACTTAATATTTGCATGCTAAGATTGCATGTTAATTACTTTTAACACTTTCCTTAAATAACTAAACTCGCTAATAAAAACACTTTTACTTTAATTAATTCATTTTAACTAAATTAAACTCAAGGATAGAAGGTTCTCGATGAATTCCACGTGCTTAGACACATGCCAATGCAAATGTACCTATCTTATGCTACCACTAACATCAACAATCAGATCCTAAGGAGATGTATAAGAGAAGATGAGGTGCATGACATCCTCCATACATGTCATGATGAACCATGTGGAGGAAATTATGCAACAAAGAGGGAAACCTACAAAATCTTCTAGTATAGTTACTATTGGCCTACATTACATAGGGATGATCAATAGTATACCTCTCATTGTGATGAGTGTCAAAGGATGAGAAAACCGACAAAGAAGAATGAAATTCCCTTACAACCCAAAATATCACTAGAACCTTTTGATAAGTGGGGATTGGATTTTGTAGGGCCTATTGACCCCCTTCAGGAAAAAATAAGGTAGCTACATAAAAAAAAAGTGTTTGAGTTCCTAAAAGAAAACATATTTTTGGGATTTGGATTCCCTAGGGAGATAGTAATAGATCAAGGAGCTCAATTCACCTCCAATATAATAGAAAAAATCATGCAACAAAAACACATTCTCCATAAGAAGCCCACTCGTTATCACCCCCAAGCCAATGGACAAGCATAAGCGACTAATAGAGAGTTAGAGAACATCTTCACTAAGACATTGAGGGTGAATAAAAAGTACTAGGAAATAAAGTTGATAGAAGGATTGTGGGCATATACTAAAACATGGAAGACTAAAAAAGGGTTTACACCATGTGAGATAGTATATGGTAAGAAGGCCATATTTCCATTGAGTTTGAATTTGTCACCTTGAGAACAACATCTGGACTAAATATGGACTTCTCATCAGCACAAAAAAAAATATTTTTGTAGTTGAATGCCTTAGATAATTATAGAATGAAAGTACTATTTCACAATGAGGTAGTACAGTTGCAAAGAAAAATATGGAACAATAAGAGCATCGAGCATGGAAAATTCAAAGAAGAATATTGGGCCCTATTATTTGACTCCATATTTAAGGACTTCAAAGGAAAATTGATGACAAGATGGTTGGGGCTATACATCATTGAGAAGTGTCATGACAATGGCTCAATCCAAATCAACACTATAAATGAAGAAGGGATTCCACTATTGGTGAATGGATTTAGACTCAAAAGACACAATAA
>JZKD02S2430873.1:576864-604917 GCA_000966675.3 Picea glauca
GTGAATCAGTGACACAATAATTTTATCAATTTTTGTTTTGTTAATGCAAACAAAATTTTAACACAATATTTTATCGTGCAACCCAATTGGGAAAACCACAAACACTTTTCTATTAGCTGTAATACATGTTAGATAGAAGGAATATGTTCTTCCTCTTAGATTGACACCAACTGATCAGGATACACCCACACCCTTTTTCACCAACACCAACTGATAGGAGGCTTCAACCCCCTGTTTAGTCAGTTACAACTGACAAGGAAGCACCTACTCCCTTGCAGGCTCCAACCTGCCCTTGCACCACCCAACCACCCTTATGTTTTGAATCTGGAAAAATTATGTATCATGTCTTCAATGCATCATTCTCTGCTTCTATGATTTAATATATCTTATGATTCAGACTGTAGAGACACTTTCTTCTCACCACTCAATCTCATTTATATAATATTCAAACTGGTGTGAGATATAATGCATTTTGTCCTTTCGTTTGGACCATCGCACCTCTTCATTTAAATTAAGCATAATCTATGTTATTATTCAAACCTTACTGTGAAGGATTTTCATAAATTGATCATGGATATGGATCAATTTCATCTTTTAACTCGATCCCAAATCTCTGCAATTATTGCAGAAACCAAGTTCTGCAGAGGCACTTCTTTCAAACCATTTTCATATGACTGAAACTGAAAAACCACGGGCTTATCAACTTAAGTGATGTATATCTTTTACCTTTATTTCTCTTATTCCATATGACCACAGACATTGTTGGTTTTCTCCTCTCCTCTACTGTCTAAGTTATTGACCCAGGGTTCATGTCTTTCGGGTTCCCAACAAAGCCTCTAAACTTATCGGCCCTCCTGGTAAACCAAAAGGCAACACAGTACACAGAGTGCACTATGCAGTCTCACCCGAGATAGCTTTAAATGGGTGGTTGTAAGACTTAGGTGTTTACAGCCTAGGATTGAGCATGAGATAGGGGTTTATTGATACAAGCCATCTACTACGAATCATGATTGCAATCTACTATTACTCATGGGTGTACATCTATCCTTCACATTTTTATTTCCCGAACAACACAATCGTATTCCATAGAAATGTATTAACTCATTCATTAAGAATAACAATTAACTGCTGAAAGAAAATAAAGATATACATGCATTCATCACATTACATAGATATTACCATGGTTCACCCCCTCCTGGGATACATACACAAAGATTTGTCTCTTGGCTCTTTTATTATGGTAGTTCTGCATCTCCAGCATTGCGCGCTTACAATTCCCTCAGATGGGGAAGATCTGTATGAGGCGAACTAGATCGCACCAGGCTCCGCAACCCACAATATAATCCTCGGATCTTCCTTATTTCCTCTATTCTTAGCTCAAAAACTTAAAAAATTGGTCCATAACCATATTACATAATGCATAAACTCGTACATATCTATGATATAACTTTACAAAAGATGAACTAATACAAAACCGAATCAATCTCTCTATGATACCTGCGTATCTCTATTTATATATATCAGGCTCTTTAGCCATTTACAATGTATTACCAAAACCCTAACCCTATCGATGTTAGGTCTTCCTCCCATGCACGCGTGTTGTTCTTCCTCCAACTGTTGCTTTCCTTGTGCATGCCTTGTTGCATTTGCGCATGATGTGTTACCTTCCAACTGTTACTTCTATTTTTGCACACTTTCTTTCCCACAATCATCCTTCTTTCCACTTCATCCTAGTGCCAATAGGCCCCCAACACTGACATGTGACTCATCCTGAGTCACCTAATCCTTCTGAGCTTCTTCGATCTCCTTGGTGATCATCTAGAAATTTTCCTTGAGCTATGTTAATTTTTTCAGTTCCTACGCGGTCTTCTCCTTGATGGTGTCTACTACCTAAACTGTCACTTCGTCACTCAACAATCCTTCACATTCGACCTGGGTTTGTGCTATCTGTGTTTTAGTTCCTTCTACCTATGTGAGTATTTCTGCTACTCGTTCCTGTAGTGGCTCTATTTGAGCATGACGCTCATGTTTCTGTGTTTGAGTAGTGATAAGTTCTACCTGCATCTTCTTCATCTCCTGTGTCTCTTTGACTCGTTTTGGGATTGGTATGGTCTTCTACCTCTATTTGAGTTCTTGGATCATTGCATTGATCCTTTCCTCTTCCTTTTACAAGTGTTGGACCTGTGGGTCCTCCTCCAACCTTGTCCAAAGTTGCGCTACTTTATCGAGAAATTTAGCTACTGTGCTAACCTACATTTCCATCTCCTGTAGCTGCGTTGTTTCTTCATGTTTCCTTTGCTCCTTCACTGCTAGTGGAGTGGTTGGTGTGAGTTGTTCATGGATATTCTCGATCTCCTTCTGATACTGATCAATTGCCTGTGCAATATGGCCAATCTTTCCTGCTACTGGGAGTTCATTCCCTTGCGTGGTGCTTGGGAGCTTTTGAAAAATTCCTCCCACTCTTTGTTCCTATTCACTCTTGCGTTATTTTTCCTCCTTAGTTTTGATCTTGGCCTAATCACATACTTTTTCCAGTGCCTCCCGCTTCTTTGTTGATTGTTGTAGCTCGACTAATTTTTTATGTGCATGAGACTGTACCTCATGGTCGACACTAAACTGCAATTTGTGTATTTCCCTCAATGACATCTGTGTCAAGACCAATTGGATGTGGTCTAAATCCTTCAAGGGTGTCTGCCCCATGATTTCATCCATGCACAACATGTTAGGTTTGATGTAAATCGTTACGTTTTCATGTGGCATGGATTGGACTGGGTCTCATTCTTCTACCTCCACTCTTTCTTTGGTCTATATTTTTGGTGGCTCTATGCCTCTGTTGCTGCTCATTGTTTGTGCTTCCCCAAATTTCTTGAGGAACTGTCCCATTTATGTCATCTCTTTTTGCAGTTTATCCCTATGGTGTGTTGCATGATCGAAATATTATGCTAAGAAATCCTTGACCATTCTGGCGATCATTTCCCCATCATCCTCCATGAACGTATATTTTGGCGATGCTCATTGCACCTTTGATTTCTTGCGTGCACCTCCTTCCTGCATGGATGGTCTCTTATTTCCCCCTGGTTCCTATGTGATGGGGTTTGGGGTGGTCTCTTGCACTCCCTTATCTTATTTCGGTTGTCTGTTGGTCGACTATGTAGTCTCTTTCTTCCCCTTCTGGGTCCCTATCTGATTTGACCCTTCGTCTGCCTGAATCAGCTTGCCTTGGCCCGTTCGTGGTTTCTTGCACACTTGGATTTCTGGAGGTTGTGTTTCCGATTGTTCTGCCTCTCCTTTTGTTTTTTTTTCCGGTACTTCCCAGGTAATGGTTGGGATCCTCCATTCATTAGGCCATAGGGTTCAACAGACTGGACACAACCCCTATCAATTGGTATCTTCAAGCAGAACTGCACCTCATCACTGCCGATTGGGAAGGTATGACTCAGAACTTTGTAACTACCTTTTTGTTTGAAAGTAAATATACTACAGTGGATCAAGCATTACAGATTGTAAGGCATAAAGTATTTTAGGATGCACCTAGGCTCCCCTTTGAACAATAAGAGGACGAACGAACTGCGCTTCTCGAGAAACTACAAGGCTGTTACAATATCAATGCTGACAAAGATGATGATCCTAGGAAGGTGAACATTGTCGAAACAAAAGGCCAAAGATACATATAAGGACCAGGAATTGAGATACCTTTCATTCGAAAACCAATTAAAATAAAAAAAAAATCAATATTGGAATAGAGAAAACACCGAATCTTGCAAATGTTGGAGATTATTGGGATGTTGCCACTATTGGAAAAATCACAGAGTTACTGCATGAATATCAAGACTTGTTTCCAACCAAGTTCACTGATATGAAGGGCATTAAAGGGCCCATGGGAGAGATGAGGATCCCTTTGAAACTAGATGCAAGGCGATTCAAACAGAGACCCTACAGATTGAACCCTAAATATAAGGAGAAAGTGAAGATTGAACTTGACCGAATGTTGGAAGTAGGAATCATAGAACTTGTTGAAGAGTCAGCATGGATTAGCGCTATGGTGGTGTAGGATAAGAAGACCGGAGAGATTAGGATTTGTGTAGATCTCAGAAAGTTGAATGATGCATGTTTGCATGACCCATTCCCTACACTATTTACTAATGAAGTGTTAGATAATGTAGGAGGACATAAGGTATATTCTTTTACAGATGGATTTTCAGGATACCATCAGATTCAAATTGCCAAGGAAGATCACCATAAGACCACAATTGCAACAGAATGGGGATCCTACCAGTATACAATGATGTTGTTTGGATTGAAGAATGCCCCATCCATATTTTCCAGTGTGGTGGTCGAAGCATTCAAGGAGTTTTTACATAAATTTCTAGAAGCATATTTTGATGTTTGGACTGTTTTTAGCTTATTACAAAATCATATTGAATGTTTAAGACTAATGTTGGATAAGTGCAGGCAGTGTTAGATTAACTTGAACCTGAAGAAGTGCATCTTATTTTCACCCTTTGGAGTGTTGTTAGGTCATATTGTGTGTAAGCAAGGACTATTGGTAGACCCATCTAACATTTCCATTGTCATTGATCTGCCTCCTCCTACCTCAGTCAAATAGTTGCGCACTGTGATGGAACATACTAGATACTACATGAGGTTCATTAAAGGCTATGCATAGATCACAAAACCCATGGAGAAGATTTTGAAGAAAGACTGTCAGTTTCATTGGACAAAAGAATTCCATCAAAGCTTCAACACACTGAAACAGAAAATGGTTACTACGCCTATCCTAGTTTTCCCAGATTGGAGAAAGGAATTTCACGTGCATGTCAATGCATCTTCTATTGCATTAGGAGTTGTGTTATCACAACCAGAAGATGGAGACATTGACCACCTATTATCCTTTGCTAGCAGGGAGCTATCAACAACTGAGATTAATTACACCACCATTGAGAGAGAAGGGTTAGCCATGGTGTATGCACTGCAAAAGTTTCACCACTACTTGTTGGGAGGACACTTTAAAATGTTTATTGATCACTCTGCATTGAAATACCTAGTCAACAAGCTAGTGTTGGGAGGGATAATATGCATATGGCTTCTGCTATTTCAGGAATATGATTTTGAGATCGTGGATAATCCAGGGAGAATGAACAAAGGACTTGACCACTTGTCAAGGTTGGAACATGGAGAGGAACCTACTAGTCTAGAGGATACACTGTCAGATGCATAGTTTCTAGCCATTAGAAAGATTGATGATCACTTCACCGAGATAGTCTAGTTCCTGTCAACAGGAATGACACCTAGTTAATATACAATCATCGAGAAGAAACAACTGGTAGTGTGCATTGCATACTTTTCACTTATAGCTAGACAACTATATAAAATGGGACTTGATGAGATCCTGAAGAAATGTGTAATGGAAGCAGAACGACCACTGATTTTATCAGAATCTCATGAAGGCATCGCAGGAGGACACTATGTAGGAAAAGCAACAATGCAAAATGTTCTTAGAGCTGGCCTTTGGTGGCCTACTTTACATAGAGATGTTAAAGACTACTACAGAGCCTTTGATGTATGCCAAAGATTTGGGAAACCATCCAGAAGAGATGAAATTTCTTTAGCATAGAAGGTGACCTTACAAGAATTTGAGAAATGGGCCATTGATTTTGTGGGACCTATAAACCCACCAAGAAAGCGCACAGGAGAAAGGTACATAATCACTATGACATAGTACTTGACCAAATGGGCCGAAGCAAGAGAAGTTAAGGATTGTAGTGCAACTACAACTGCACACTTCATATTTGATGAAATCATAACCAGGTTTGGATGCCCAAAGATCCTTATGAGTGATCAAGGCACACATTTCATTAATAAGACTGTTGCAACCTTGACTGAAGAATTTGCAGTCCATCATCAGAAGATCACACCCTACCATCCACAAGAAAATGGGACAGTTGAAGCATTCGATAAGATCTTGGAGATAGTGCTGATGAAGATCTGAAGTGTGAACATGGATGGCTCAGATTTAAGAGTACCATTAGTACTATGGGTCTATAGAACCACTTGCAAGAAGATAACAAAGAAAACCCCCTTTAAGTTGGTTTATGGTCTCGAAGTAGTTGTCCCGATGGAATATTTAGTCCAAAGCTTAAGAATCATAGCCTTTACAGATATGAATGACATTGGCGTTGTTCAAGAGAGGATCACGCAGTTGGTCAGACTAGAAGAAGATAGATTTATTGCAGGATTCCATCAACAGGTACAGAAGGGAAGGGAAAAGGCCTACCATGACAGACACATCAAGAAGAAAGCCTTCAAACAAGGAGATTTGGTATTGGTATAAGACAACAAATTCATGAAGCATCCAGGGAAGTTTAGAACACATTGGTTGGGTCCATATGAGGTTGTCTATGTCACAGAAGGAGGATTTGCACAGTTGAAAACCTTGAATGGAGAATGGAAGGAAAGTTTGGTGAACGAGAGCTGGTTGAAACTGTACTATGACAACCAGCTACCTTGCATCCATCACTAAGAGGAAAACATGAAGGTTCTAGGTACCAGGTGCAGTTGAAACTGGGTTCCAAACACATAAAAGATAGTCTGCACACAGTGGGGGAGGAGAGAGAAGAAAGCATGGGCTACTCCGCGCAACCTGAAGTTGAAGAAAAAAAGAAGGTTCAGATCTGAAGTGCCACGAGATGAGTAATGAGGCAAAAGTTCTGCTTGAAGATACCAATTGATATGGGGTTCAGTCTATAGGGTCATTTTCTAATAGGTCTCACTTCAGGTATGAGTGGTATCTTCATCTCACCTAGTTCTTCGACTATACCCTTCATCTCTGTAAATGTTGTGGGAGAAAGGTCGCTATATTCATGCAATAATTATGTTATGCTTTCTACTATTTTCTCATCCCAGTAGTCTCCAATGTTGGCCATTTTGGCTTGCTCATCTGTCCCTATGTTAACTCTCTTTACCTTGATTGGCGCAACAATGACTTTTGATTCTATGGGTGGTCCTTCCACATCTCTTTCGCCTTCTACTTCTTCGATTTGAATTTCGCATGGGTCATATTCATCTGGTGCTTCCTCCTGTACATGATAACATGGCAGTAGTTCCTTTACTGTCTTTTTATTCCGTTGTTTCTCTTTTGTCATAAATTCTATTTCTAGTTCTTTGAGGAATATTACTCCTCTGATTCGTTTGAGAGTTGTGTCTATATTGGGGTTCTCATGCTCGAATGAGAAATTGATTGTGAATTTTTGTTGCAGTGTCCTCCATGTTGTATTTCCTTTATGCAATTCCTGGTCTATATACTAGTTTTCTGGTATTCCCTCTAAAGTATGTATGAAGTGATGAGGCCATTCCTCTCGTCATGCCATTTTCCACAGCATTTTTTGCTTCGCCAAGTGTTCCGCTGGTGCCTCTTGTCCTTGGTATTTCGGTTGTTTGTTGTATTATTGTTCTGTGATGAACCTTATGCACAACAATCACTTACATTGATACTAGTCTGTAATGGTCTCTTTATATGATTCCCACCATCTTGCGGGTGTGGCCTTAAGTGCTAAGTCAAATTCTAACAGTCGTTGGTTTTCTAATACTTTGTCTTCATATTGTGTCAAGAATGTTTCCAAATCATTTAGTCTATGGAAACTAGGTCGTTCTCTGATTTTTGTGCCTACCCATCTTACTGTGTGGTCTATTCTTTCACATCTTCATGTGGATACTTCATGTAGTCTCTGTTACCAGTTTTCTAACCCGATGTCTGAGTCTGTTGTGCATGAAGTAATTCTATGCCAACTGAGTACCCCATCTACAGTTGGGTCTACGTAATCCTCATTGTGCGTGGTTGTTCTATACAACTGGCCAATATCCTCTAAGTCCAGGCAAGTGGGTTCTATGAACCTTTCCCCTTCCGATGGATCTAGTGGTGTTATGACACTATATTCTCTGGATTCAAATGTCATTTTCCTGGTTTTCAAATTGATTATGGTTTGGTTGTCAAACGCCCAATCCAGACCAAGAAGTGTTGGGTAAGGTGTTATGTAGTCCACTATTTCAATGACTTCAAAATCTTCTTTAGTGCATACCCCATCAAGATCTATTGTCACTCCTTTCAGTCTACCTATTGGTAGGACTCTATGTTGGTTTGCTAGTTTTAATTGGACATTTGAGTATCCCAGTGTTGGCTCTCCCATACATTTCCAGGTCTTCTTGGGTAGCACATTCACTTTGGATCCTAGGTCTAGTATAATGTCTCCCATGTTGAAATACCTAATGTTAGAATTTAGTCTAAACTCCCTACTTGTTCTTCTTTTGGTGTGTAGGTGATTGATAGTTTTTGGTTCTAGTTTTTCTTCCGTCTCACTGCTACATTTCTATAGTATGTTTTGCAATATTTTCACAGATGAAGGATCACTTAATACTTTCATGCATGATTGCAAAAAGCCTTTGATTGTACTTACTTGTCCCTTGGGCTGCATTCTGTTGGTATGATCCAATGATGGTGGCATCTCATATTATGGGGCTTCCTTGCATGGTTTCACAGTTGAAGTTGATGCAATGTCCTCCTTCTAAAATTCTTGTCTGCCTTCCTTAAAGGTCTCATTTTATTTTGGCACGTCGAACTTCTTTCATGGTTCAGTGTGCTTTACCCATTGGTTCTATCCTGCTTCCTGTCAAACTACGTCATTTCTTGTTTTCATTCCTCCACGAGTGACTATATTGATGTTTCATCTATCATCCCTAGCTTCGGCTGAAATCCACTGGACATTCTGATAGTTCTGGTTCCTCTTTTCCTGAATCTTTACTAGTAGTGTCAGACATTCCTCTATATCGTGGTCTGATGCATGACAATACATACAAGTTTCTGGTGGAAGTGGACATTCCCATGCATAACGTCCTGATTGCTGACAATTGTGACATATGAATGGTCCTCTACCACGTCTGAAACCTCCTCTGGCGCGTCCTCCTCCTTGGTATCTTGCTCAGTCACCTCTCGGTGCATTATACTATGGTGCCTAATTATACTGCGCGGTATTGTACTGGGTTATACTACAACTGCACGTTATTGTATGGTTGCTACATAGTATTGTACTATTGTTGCACAGTATTATATGGAGTTGGGGCTTAATTGAACTGTGGTGTTGCTTTCCTAGTCATCATTTCAACCTGTACCCTGTATGCATATGATGTTATTTCCCACATCAGCTCCATAGTCCAGCAATATTTTTCGTCATGGTCTACTGACTTACAAAAGGTGCAATATGAATTCCTTGGAATTGTCTGGTATTTATACATCATCATGCAGTGATAAGGGTCATGACCCAGTTTCTTGCATATTTCACACCATAATCCTCCTTGTGGTAGCGGACCTGGCATACTTGTTTCCATATACTGTGCCAATGTTGGGAATTCATTCTTATGGTGTCCTTTTTTCCTCCATATAGTGCACCAAACATCTTCTCGTTTGTCCTTGTTCTTAGTCTGGTTTAGCTGAAATGTTATATTCTTCAAATCCTCCTTCAATTCCTCAATAGCCGGGTCCATCTGCTGATACTAGTTCTCTTCCATTTGCATGGCTTCCTGCAGAATCATTACCTGCATCTAAAATTTTTGTTGTCGTAAGGGAAATTTTAAGTGTGGGAGTAGTGAGTTGACAAACAGGTGTCAATGTTTCATCTCAGTCATAAGGTATTTTTGTTTTCCCTTTAGTCGCTTGAATCTCTAGTCAATCTCCCATACAAATTCTCCTGGTTCCTGTCTTATCTCGATCATCTCGTTCATGTACTAATCCTCTAAGCTCAGCTTTTGGAACTCATTGATTAGTAGCTTCTTAATGTGTGCCAGTGTCCTCGTCATCCCAGGGGAACTGTTTGTGTCTAGACTCATGTACTAGTCTAGTGCGTGGTCTCTTAGTGTAATCGCTAGCTGCGCGAGTTTGGTATATTTATCAGTGATTTGTTTTGCCTCCCAGATATTTGCACAAATGAACAAATGATTCTCAGGGTCTTTTGTTTCTTCTCCTCAAAATTTTAGTAATCTGATAGTGGGATCATGTCCTGCCATTCTGAATATTGAACTACTTCCTCCTCCGTGCGGTGTAGATATTTGACTAGTACTGCATGAACTGGATCCTCTAGTTGTTTCTCCTAGGGTAGATGCACTTTTTGTTGTTAGACTTCCTCCAAACTTCAGTTTTCTAAATGGTGGTGTTCTCTTTGGTGTATTAGTCGCACATGGGTTTATGGGTTCCACACTGACATTAATATGGATATGATGGTTGCCTTCTCCTCCCATTCTTGGGCCTCTCATCTTCCACTCATACGTTGTGTGTGGGATTTCCTCAATCTACTCCACAACCCAGAGATCCTCTACCTCTTCCTCATCGCTCGCCAAGCCTTCCCTCGCGACTACGTCTCTCTTCTTGGTATTCACCTTATATTGGTAGGGTACTCCACTACGCGTCATTCCCGATGATGCCAAGATCCACTTGAGTTGGTCATCATCCATCATGATAGGTTCCAAGGGTTCCTCATCCTTCTTTCCTTTATCCTCACCTCCTTCCATTTATCCCCTCTCTGTTAATGTTTCCCCCCTTCCCCCATGCACGCAGGGAAGTTTAGCTGTCTGATTCCATTGTCATTACACCTTTGTTATATAGAAGTATCTTAATATAAGTATACAAGGATTGAATGTACCTTCCTCGAGGTCCATGTATAAATTATTGCTCTACTATGTTGTATGACTTCGCTATGTCAACTGCAAATTCAGTGATGAAACCTGCCACAATACTATCAAGCCAAAAGTCTATTGTGCGAGTGCATTTGTTGTTCACCTGTTGTAACTGCTCAATCTGTACCTGAGTCCAATCTAGTTGTTAGATCTATTTCGTTGTGTGGTTATCCTTCATCCTTAGTATCCATTCCTGTAGTAGATGCGAAAAATCACAGAAAAAGACTTCGTGTAGATCAGTAAACACATATTTATCTAGATATTTGCGAGGTGTGATTCTAGGGTTTTTATTGTCTTGTTGTGCAGACTCTAGCTCTTTGGTTCTCAACCAACCTTTGATTTCTTCTTTCATGGGGTTCCAAGGTCTCAACATCCCCTTCTAATGGCTCATTGGTCTTCTTGTTTTGCTCATTCCTTTCTTTCTCAATCTATCTCATCTACTCAATCCTCTCTTGTTCCTTATAACACAACAATAGAACCATTTGTTGGTTTTCTCCTCTCCTCTACCATCTAATTTATTGACCCAGGGTTCATGTCTTTTGAGTTTCCAACAAATCCTCTAAAACTATCGGCCCTCCTAGTAAACCAGAAGGCAACATAGTACACTCAGTGCACTGCACAGTCTCACTCAAGATAACTTTAAATGGGTGGTTGTAAGACTCAGGTGTTTACAACCTAGGATTGAGTATGAGATAGGGGTTTATTAATATGATCCATATGCTACGAATCGTGATTGAAATATACTATTACTCACAGGTGTGCATCTATCATTTGTAGTTTATTTCCCAAATAGCACAATCGTATTCCATAGCAATGTATTAACTCATTCATTAAGCATAACAATTAACTACTGAAAGAAAATAAAGATATACATGCATTCAACACATTACACAGATATTACTGTGGTTCACCCCCTCCTGGGCTATGTCCACAAATATTTGTCACTTTTATTATGGTAGTTCTGCATCTCCAGTGTTGCACGCTTACAATTCCCTCAGATGGAGAAGATCTGTATGAGGCAAACTAGATTGCACCAGGCTACGCAACCTATGATCTAATCCTCAGATCTTCCTTATTTCCTTTGTTATTAGCTCAACAACTTACAAAATTGGTCCATAACCATATTATATAATTCATAAACTCGTACATAACTACGATATAACTTTACAAAATCTGAACTAATACAAAAGTGAATCAAGCCCTCTATGATACCTGCATATAACTATTTATATATATTGGGATCTTCAGCCATTTACAATGTATTACGAAAACCCTAACCCTACCAACATTAGTTCTTCCTCCCATGCACACGTGTTGTTCTTCCTCCAGATGTCGCTTTCCTTGTGCACACTTTCTTCCATGTGTGCATGTTGTGTTACCTTCCAGCAGTTACTTCCATTTCTGCACGCTTTCTTTCCCATGATCATTCTTCTTTCCACTTTGGCCTGGTGCCAACAGGCGGTGACCAGGTGATAGGACAAGCGAGTGCTTGATCACTTATCAGAATCAATGGTCACGTTTTAATCTCTCGATGAGATGGACGATTATCGACACTTCAGGACTTCATCCTTTGCGACTTCCAGCCTTTTTACAAATCTCTCGATGAGTTGGAAGACTGCTGGCACTTCATAACTTTGACCTTCATGACTTCCATACTTTTTACAAATCTCTCGATGAGTTGGACAATTGTTAACACTTCGGGACTTCGTCCCACATGACTTGCAGCCTCTTTACAAATCTATTGATGATTTGGATGACTGTCAGCACTTCGGGACTTTGGCTATTCCACTTACACTATCCTTCCACTGTACTTGATCAATAGTCGAGAACGTTCCCGAAGTGTCCTTTAGATCAGATGACTCATGTCCACTTTGGGACTTCGGGACGTCGAGGGTTTGGATAATCATTGCTTCATTTTCCTCCGGAGTGATCACCTGCTAAATAAGTTATAAAATGGTGGAGACTACTTACTGTCGGTTAACACTTCCACTTACACTATCCTTCCATTGTACTAGATCAATGGTTGAGAAATCTCCCGAAGTTTTCTTCAGATCGGATGATTCATGTCCACTTCAGGACTTCAGCCTTTGGAACTTTGGGACTTAGGTCATTTGTTGTTGGTGAAACTCCTGAAGTAAAAATCCCAGAGTGATGTAACTTTCTGACGTCACTTGATGACGTGGCATGGGTTGATTGGTTGCCATGTGTAACTCGGATTCATGAATTACATGTACCTGAAATGTCGATTTCATCTTGACACTTTTCATTATTTGACTGTGCCACATGTCCTTGCTGACGTGATCTATTGACATAGATCTCCTGATGTGGCACATATTCTTCTCCTTGATATAACGGTTAGGATACTTCTTGAAGTGTTCCTCTGATCAGACAACTCATATCCACTTTGTGATTTCGGCCTTTAGGACTTTGGGTAATTTGATTTCTCTAATTCCCAGTTCTCCCGAAGTGATATTCCCCAAAGTGTAATTTCCTCACAAATTTTAACCTAAATGAATGTTGTTCATTGATCATGATCTTAGATCGGTGGCTTGATCTGTCTACAATGGTGCTTTGCCTTGGTTTAAATCCAACGACTCTTCTTCTTTTCTTATCCTATCCTTCCACTTTAAAGTGATCCAATGGCTATCGAGAATTTGGGTATTCGAGACCTCAACCCTTTTTCCTTACTTATCCTATCCTTCCACTTAAATTGATCCAACGGCTATAGGGAATTTAGGTATTTGAGATCTCAGCCCTTTTTCCTTACTTAACCTATCCTTCCACTTAAAGTGATCCACCGGCTATCAGGAATTCAGGTATTCGAAATCTCATCCTTTTTCCCTTACTTATCCTATCCTTACACTCAACTTGATCCATCGGTCGAGAATGGTCCCGGATAATATCAGTGACCATGGATGATTGCGGGGTCTCAACTAGAATGACGTTTAAAACTATCATTGAGCTCCACAATGGAAAATTTCTCATTGGTAGTGGAACCGATGCCAACCGTATATCTATTTGGTGGGTGATGATTGAAGGTCTAGAATAATTGTGGGATTGGAATTATCACATTGTTTGATTCTCCCTTTGCGCTTCGCAATCAATCCCTGCACTTGATCTACGCTTGCATATCCGACGGTCACGACTTAATCCAATTGTTTGGTGGATTAACCATAGTCATCGATCTTTGAATCTATAATATCTCAAGGTATAGAATAATTACGGGATTGGAAACAAAACATTGTTTAATTCTCCTTTTTCTCTCTGCAATCTATCCTCGTCGTTGATCTGGTTCTTGCATATCAACAGTCCTGATTTGATTTGATCATTGACTAGTCCTCCAATGATCCTTCTCTTGTAATATGATGGTCTAGACTGATTGCAAGATTGGGAATAACATGCTTTTTAATTCTCCTTTTTCTCTCTGCAATCCATCCTTGTCGTTGATCTGGTGCTTGCGTATTCAACGACCTTGACTTGTTATGATCATGTTTCTACAATGTGATTTCCCTTATGATTTTCATATGCGTCATCTCTTCTGAGCTTTGATATTCATTCGCTAACCCTCCTGAGATTTAATATTTTCATATTGTCCTACTGTTGACATCAATGACAACACATTAATGATACTATGTCCAACAATCTCCCCCTTTGTCATTAATGGCAACACACCAACTTCATACACAATCTCCCCTTGTGATGATGTTTCACTCCACTAAAGTTAATCTCCCCCTTTGACATCAATGGAAAATGGTTTCTTCCCCTATGGTAAAGCTTTGTTTGTCTATATGCTTCTGACCAAAATATGAACTCGGGTAAATCCTCCTGCAATCATACTTTTCTTTTCATAACTAAATGACTTCTCCTGAATTTGATTGTTGTATTCCCCTAAATTGGTGTCAATTGTTGCATTATTTTCTTGAGAGATTAGATTGGAAGAGGGATTAATCCCAATCTTTGCCTAAGATATTCAAATACATCTTTGCTTAAGGGTTTAGTGAAAATATATGCCACCTGTTCTTGTGTTGGGACATATTCCAATTTAATGTTCTTATTTTCAGCCTGGCCTCTTAGATATTGGTATTTTATGGGAATGTGTTTTGATTTCTAGTGTTGGATAGGGTTCTTAGAGAGACTTATAGCGCTTGTATTATCACATTATATAGTATTAGGTTCTTCAAACACTATTTTTATGTCTTGTAAGGTTTGTTTCATCCATTCCACTTGTGTGCAACATTCTTCTGCTGCAATATACTTGGATTCAATGCTAGATAGATAAATTGAGGATTGTTTCTTGCTTATCCAAGCTACCAATGATTCTCCCAAAAAGAATGCTCCTCCACTTGTACTTTTTTTTTCATCTACACAACCTGCCTAATCTGCATCTGAATAAGATTTTAAAGTGAATGAATCCTTTCTAGGGTACCACAAACCAAGATCTATGGTTCCTTTCAAATACCTAAAGATTCTTTTTACAGCTTGAACATGGCTCTCTTTTGGTGTTGCTTGGAATCTAGCCACCGTCCCAAAATCTTTCTTGACATTAGGTCTAGAAGTTGTTACATAGAGTAAACTCCCAATCATTGATCTATAGTGTTTTGGATCTACATATTTGGACTCATCATCCTTGCTTAGTTTGCATCCAAATGTCATAGGTATACTAACAGGTTTGAAATCTTCTAACTGGAATTTCTCAAGCATGTATTTAACATACTTGGACTGATGGATAGAGAATCTTCTTTTGGACTGTATTATTTGTAATCCAAGAAATAAATTCAGTTCACCAGGAAAGGACATTTCAAATTCTTATTGCATCCTTCTAGCAAAGTCCTTACTCATTTTTTCACCATCGCTGCCAAATATAATATCATCAACATATAATTCCATAATAATAATGTTATTACCAACAATTTTACAATAAAGATTGTTGTATGTTGATCCTCTTTTGAGGCCTTGATTTTGTAAATAAGAATCTAGCCTTGCATACCATGCTCTGGGTGCTTGCTTTATCCCATAGAGTGCTTTATTTAGTTTACAAACATACTCTCCTTTGTTAGTTAATTGGAATCATTTTGGTTGCTCAATATAGACTTCGTCTTCTAAGTTTCCATTGAGAAATGTTGACTTGACATCCATTTGGTACACTTTAAATTTTTTGTAGCTGGAGAAAGATAAGAACATCCTAATTGCTTCTAATCTAGCCACAGGTGCAAAGGTTTCTTCAAAGTCTACCCTTTCAACCTGAGCATACACTTAACACACCAAGTTTTCTTTGTTCCTGATTATTTTCCCATTCTCATCCATTTTGTTTTTATACACCCATTTAGTTCCAATGACATTTTTATTTTTTGGTCTTGGAACTAGTTCCCAAGTTTGATTTTTTTCAATTTGGTCCAATTCTTCATTCATAGCATTGACCCAATTTTCATATTTACATGCCTCTTTGATTGAGTTGGGCTCAATTTGTGACAAAAGTGTTATTTCTTTCTGATACAACAAATGTCTTCTTGTGTGCACTCCATCACTTTTATTTCCAATAATCAGTTCTTCAGGATGATTCTTTAGAGTCATTCTTGAGGGTGTCTTTGTGTATCTTCTTCGGGATTATTCTTTTATCTCTTCTTATCGAATATATTCCTCATCTTCACAAGTATCCATATCATCATCTTCCTTTTCTCTTTTATTCTTTTCTACTTCGTTTGCTTGTGTACCAACTGACTCATCATCATCTTCATCTTCACTGTCAAGTATAGTATCTTGATGTTTGATACTTATAGTTTTTAAATCATCCACCTTGACATCTTCACTCTCAATAATCTTATGGAAAGATACCTTCATCAGATCCAGCATAAAAGTTTCCAAGATTCTCATCAAGCCTTTTGATGTAGCACTTACTTCCAAAGACCTTGAAGTATTTTACCGAAGGAGCTCTTCCAATCCATAGTTCATAAGGAGTCTTATTACCATTAATCATGAGTTGACCTCTGTTCAATATGTATACTGTTGTGCTTACATCTTCCATCCAATTTCCATCAAATAATTTTTCTTCATTGAGCATAGTCCTTGCAGCCTCCTGAACTATTTTATTCTTTCTCTCAACAATCCCATTTTGTTGAGGTGTTCTCGCAGCATATAATTGTCTTTTATTCCATGGGTTTCACATAAGAGATTAAATTATTTTGAGGTGAACTTACCACCATTTTCTTATCTAAGGCATTTGATTTTTGTCTCTTTTTCATTTTCAACAAGGGTCTTAAAATATTTGAATTTGTTAAGTGCTTCTGATTTTTCCTTGAGAAAACATACCCAACCCATTCTAGAAAAGTCATCAATGAACATCATAAAGTAGGACTCTCCTTGCAAACTCTTGGTCCTTGTAGGTCCATAGAGGTTGGTGTGAACAAGATCTAAGGGTTTTGAGGTTGATTATTCTTTTGTTTTGAACCTTATTCTAGTTTTCTTCCCTAGTTGACAGTGTCCACACATAGGATTTGAGGGATTTGTGATCTTTGGCAAGTTTCTTACTACCCCAAGATTGTTTATTTCACTAAATTGTCAAAGTTAATGTGCCCTAACCTTCTATTCCATAGCCAAATTTTATATACTAAATTTATATGAAACTGCTCATTCAACTTTGTATTTAGTATATATACATTCTCAGGAGTTCTAGGAGAAGTACTGACCAATTTTCCTGATTCCTCTCTCATAATCTCACATTTCTAGGAATCAAAGATGAAAATGTGCCTGTGATCACAAGTTTGATTGACACTTAATCAGCTAGGATTCAATTTTTCAACAAGAAACACATCCTTGGATTTTCCCAAACTCACAGTGCCTTTCCCAAGTATGTTACCTGAAGCGTTGTCACCAAATGTAACTTTACCCTTTTGTTTCTTCAAGTTCAAAAACTTGTCCTTGTTTCCTGTCATATGTTTTGAGCACCCACTGTCAACATACCAGAGATCTTTTTTATCTTGAGATTTCAAGGCAATGAGACATTCCTCTTTTGATGTTTTTTCTTTTCAAATATTCTTTTTCTCCCTAATGAACTTTGGTTTTTATGAGACTTCCATTAATCTGAAAATATTGGCTTTATGTCCAAAATTAAGACATCTAAAGCATTATGGGTTCCCTTCTTGTAGAGGTTCAAAAGAGTTATGGTTTCTGCTTTTAACTTGATTTACTGTTTGGTTATTTTTAAGGTTATAGTTCTTAACCCTCAAGTTTTTCCTTCCATATGCTCTATAATTCATAGCTTTGTGTCCAAAATTAGAGCATGCAAATAAATAACCAAAGAAAATGTGAGGATACATGTTTTCATAAACCTACTTTGGTGTTGTCTTATATTCCTTCTTGAAGGGTGGAAGTAGTCCTCTAGAGTTCTGATCATTCCTTGTTTTTTCTTCATCTTTCTTCTTGAATGTACTGAGGAGAGTAGCTGCATAATATTTTGAGTTAGCTTAGTTTTGTTCTTGAGAATAACCTACTCCATTTTTGTTACTTGAATCCCTTTGTGTGGTAATAATCTTATCTAATATTTTAGAGCTATTTTCATATCTTGTTTGAATGAGTTTTGCATCAAGTTCTTTTCTTAGGTGAACTATTTTTTCCTCCATTCTTTCACAGGTTATTTGTTTCTCTTTAAGAGACTTTTCAAGACTTTATTCCATCCTATTTTCTTCTAGGATTTGGTTTTTCAGGTTGCTCATGAGTTTCTCCATCTCTTTTTCTTTTTGTTCATGTTTTTCCTTTTGTTCAACTACAAAACTTTTTAGCTGTCTACATCTGGTTTTGTATCTTCTTAATTCATCCAAGGCACTGAGAAGTTATCCTTCCATATTAACCTCTGCTTCAAATTCTGACTCTTCCTCATGCTTAATTTCTTCTATCTAATTAGGCTCTTTAATACCTATAAAAAGGACTTCATCATCATCAATGTCACTAGACTCGGATGAACTGTTGTTTTCTTCTTTTGAGTAAAAAATATTTTTCCCTTTGTAAAACTTTTTCTTATAGTTGGGTTTTTCCTTCTTCTTGTACTGTTTATTTTTATCCTCTTCATCTTTAGGGTCCTCCTTGGGATAGGGACACTTGGAATAAAAATGGCCAACCTTGCCACAATGAAAACATTTGAAAGGTAGCTTGCCTTTGTACTTCCTTGATCCTTTCAGAAGTTTTCTAAATTGGCTTCTTCTACATCAGATTCTTCATGATGGATGGATTGAGGTTTTTTCTTCTGATTTTTTGTTTTCTTGAGCACCTTGAAGGCTGCCTCTCCTTGTGGGAGGTTATCATGACCTAATCTTAACTCATAGGCTGTGAGGATTCCATACAATTCATCCATGGTGAGTTTATCTAGATTTTCTCGATCTTCAAGAGTGGACACTTTAGGATTGTATAGAATAGGTAGTGTTCTTAGTATTTTTTCAACTAGCTCATTGTCTGACACTTCTACTCCCAAACCTTTTGTTGCATTAACAATATTATCAACTCTTTCGAAGTACTCTGAGATATTTTCTTCCTCTTTCATTTTTAGACCTTCATATTGTACTTTGAGAATTTGGAGTTTGGCCCTATTTACCTTGGAATCTCCTACATATATAGTTTCCAATTTATCCCAGAGATGTTTTTCATTATTACAGTTTATCACTTTAGCAAGGATTTTCTTACTCAGTCCAGCTTGTAGTGTGTTTAAAGCCTTCGCATGTTCCCAATTTTTTTCTTGTTTTCTGCTTCTATGGGAGTGTATTTTGGAACATCATATCATTTTTCACCTAATGTCCATACTTCTAGTCCAATGGACATCATATATATTTTCATTCTAACACTCCATAAGACATAGTATTAACCATAAAATAAGGGGATTTTTCATGACATCTTCAATTGCTTATCCATTCTGATGTATATTTCCCTTCAAGTGATTTAAACATTTTTTGAAGAGAAATGCTATGATACCAATTGAAGGATCATATCTTGTCACTAAGAGGGGGGGTGGTGAATCAATGACAAAATAATTTTATCAATTTTTCGTTTGTTAATGCAAACAAAATTTTAACACAAAATTTTATCATGGAATCCAATTGCGAAAACCACACACACTTTTCTATTAACTGCAAAATTTGGTTTTACATGTTACATAGAAGGAAGATGTTCTTTCTCTTAGATCAACACCAACTAATCAGGATGCACCCACACCCTTTTTCACCAACACCAACTGGTAGGAGGCTTCGACCCCCTGTTTAGTCAGCTACAATTGACAAGGAAGCACCTACTCCCTTGCAGGATCCAACCTGCCCTTGCACCACCCAACCACCCTTGTTCTGAATCTGGAAAAATTCGGTATCATGTCTTCACTGCATCATTCTCTTCTTTTGTGATTTAATATATCTTATGATTCAGACTACAAAGACACTTTCTTCTCACCACTCAATCTCATTTATATAATCTTCAAACTGATGTGATATATAACACATTGTGTCCTTTCATTTGGACCATCGCACCTCTTCATTTAAATTAAGCATAATCTCTGTTATTATTCAAACCTTACCGTGAAGGATTTTCATAAATTGATCATAGCTATGGATCAATTTCATCTGTTAACTCGATCCTAAATCTTTGCAATTATTGCAGAAACCAAGTTTTTCAGAGGTGATTCCTTCAAACTATTTTCATATGACCAACAACGCAACGGGCTTATCAACTTAAGCAATGCATATATTTTACCTTTATATCTCTTATTCCATATGAACAAAGGCGGTGACCAGGCGCTAGGCCAAGTGAGTACTTGATCACTTATTAGAATCAACGATCATGTTTTAATATCCCTATAATATGGACGACTGTCGGCACTTCGAGACTTCATCCTTCGCGACTTCCAGCCTTTTTACAAGTATCCCGATGAGTTGGAAGACTTTTGACACTTCGAAACTTCATCCTTCACAACTTCCATCCTTTTTACAAATCTCCCGATAAGTTGGATGACTGTCGGCACTTCGAGACTTCGTCCAACGCGACTTGCATCCTCTTTACAAATCTATCGATGAGTTCGATGAATATCGACACTTAGAGAATTTGGTTATTCCACTTACACTATCCTTCCACTATACTTGATCAATGGTCGAGAATGCTCTAGAAGTGTCCTTTAGATCAGACGACTCATGTCCACTTCGAAAATTTGGCCTTTGGAACTTCGGGGGTTCGGATAATCGCTGCTTCATTTTCCTCTAGAGTGATCACGTATTGAATAAGTTATAAAATAGTGGAGACCGCTTACTGTCGGTTAACACTTCCACTTACACTATCCTTCCATTGTACTATATCAATGTTCGAGAATTCTCCCGAAGTGTTCTTCAGATCGGACGACTCATGTCCACTTCGGGACTCTGGCCTTTGGGACTTCAGGACTTAGGTCATTTGCTGCTGGTGAAACTCTCGAAGTAAAATTCCCGGAGTGACGTAACTTGCTGACGTCACTTGATGACATGGCACGTGAAGAGTGGCTTCCACCTGTCACTCAGATTCATGATTTACACGTACTTGAAATTATGATTTCATATTGACACTTGTTATTATCTGACTGTGCCATGTGTCTTTGCTGACATGGTATTCTGACGTAGATCTCCGGATGTGGCACATATTCTTCTCTTTTATCTAACGGTTAGGATACTTCACAAAGTGTTCCTCTGATCAAACAACTCATATCCACTTCAGGATTTCGGCCTTCGGGACTTTAGGTAATTCGGTTTCTCCACTTCCCAGTTCTCCTGAAGTGAGATTCCCCGAAGTGTAACCTCCTCACAAATTTTAACCCGAAATGAATGTCGTTCATTGATCATGATCTCAGATCGACGACTTGATCTGTTTCAATGCTTCTTTTCCTTGGTTTAAATATAATGACTCTTCTTCTTTGCTTATCCTATCCTTCCACTTTAAAGTGATCCAATGACTATCGAGAATTCAAGAATTTGGGTATTCAAGATCTCAACCCTTTTTCCTTTCTTATCTTATCCTTCCACTTAAAGTGATCCAATGGCTATCGAGAATTTGGGTATTCGATATCTCATCCCTATTTCCTTTCTTATCCTATCCTTCCACTTAATTTGATCCAACGACTATCAGGAATTTGGGTATTCAAAATATTAGCCCTTTTTCCTTGTTTTTCCTATCCTTCCACTAAACTTGATCCATCGGTTGAGAATGGTCCTAGAGTAGATCAACGATCAAGGATGATTGCAGGGTCCCAACTAGAATGACGTTTAAAACTATCGTCAAGCTCCGCAATGGAAAACTGCTCATTGGTAGTGGAACTGATGCCAACTGTAGTTTTATTTGGAGGATAACAATCGATGGTATAGACTAATTGTGGGATTGGAATTAGCACGTTGTTTAATTCTCCCTTCACGCTCCACAATCAATCCATGCCCTTGATCTGTGCTTACATATCTGATGGTCATGACTTAATCTTATCATTTGGTGGATTAACCATAGTCATCGATCTTCGAATCTATAAGATCTCACGATCTAGAATAATTGTGGGATTGGAAACAACATGTTGTTTAATTATCCTTTCTCTCTCTATAATCTATCCCTGTCATTGATCTGGCGCTTGTGTATCAATAGTCTTGATTTGATCTGATCGTTGACTAGTCCTCCAACTATCCTTCTCTTGTAATCTAACGGTCCAGACTGATTGCAAGATTGGGAATAACAAGATTTTTAATTCTCCTTTTTCTCTCTGTAATCCATCCCTGTCGTTGATCTGGTGCTTACGTATTCAACGGTCCTGACTTGATCTGATCATGTTTCTACAATGTGCTTTCCCTTCTAAGTTTCATGTGTGTCATCTCTTCTGATCTTTGATCTTGATTCGCTAACCCTCCTGAGCTTTAATCTCTGCATATTGTCCTACTGTTTGAAATCAATGACAACACATTAATGACACTATGTCCAACATGGTGAAAACATAAAATTTGGATGTTATTGATAGTAGATATGCTCTCAATCCATCCAAACACTAAGAATAAAAAATATTGAAAACCTTCATGGAGGTAGTCTTATACTTGAGAAAATAAAATCATATAACTCATCATGAAAACTTTTAAAGGTGTGATGAGGTAAGGAAGTGGTGAAAACTACAAATTGCACCATTTCTTTAGAAATAACAATGAATGATGAAAAGAAAACAAGGAAAAATAATAAAAATAGCTTTTGTAGGTATCCAGGGAAATGAATATCATCCAAGGGCCTCCATCATATACACAAAATAAAAAGGAAAGGATCATCAGAATAAACAAAGAAACAAGGTATGCATCAAGTCAATATTTTACAAGCATACTTCAACAACAAGCATCATTCTTTTCACAAATCAAGAATTACATTTTACTATCATTCTTTCAACAACATGCATCATTCTAACATATATTGCAGCCTGCAACAAAATATATATTATATAACCTATTTCCATATCACACAACCTATTCCTATATTATACCACCATTATTGTTTTACATATCATACATATTTTCATTCTCACATTTTCATTACTCAACAAGACTTTTCATAACTCTATTATTTTCATACTTCCAATAATATCATTTTACATTTTTCCAAATAGCTTCCATACATATTTACCCAACCTTCAACAACAGTAAAACATTACTCAAAAGTACTACACATTCCAATATAGCAGTCTACAGGAAAATCTACAAAAACCATGTTTTCTACAAGATCATCTACATGAATAAACAAAAAAACTACAGCAAGCACTTTTTCAAATAAAAATGATTTTTCTCTTGCACAAAGAGCATCACCATGGTCAAATCGATATGAAAAAACAAAAAATAAAATAAATCTCATCATCTATACGATACTCTACTCACACACATGATTCCCTGCAACAACGAAAGTGACCTATAAACAACATTAAAATGACAATAGGATCAACAAGGTGCATACAAAATATATTAGCAAAAATGAATCAAAGAATAAGAAGCCTTAGGTACTCTCATATCCACTCTCACATTATTCATTTTATAATTTGAAAAAGAAACACATAATGTTTTGCATGGCCAATTTTTTTTTCCATATGCCACAACGTGACAAAACCGAGGAGGGCCTCGATCTACACGTAGGAAGAGGTGGAACTTCATGACAAAAAGTGTGAGATGATTACTAGGGCACAAGGATTTGAGATGGCGATGAAAGTATAGATGAGATAAATGACCGTTAACTTGAAATGATGACATGGATTTCAAATCACTTGGAGATACAAAACTCCAAACTCAATTTAATATATGCCACCCCCGATATTTTTTCTCCACAACTTGACTCATAAACTCAACAAGTCATCTCTTTAATTTAAGCAAGATATACAGATCATAGATAGTTTATTCGAACAAAAAGGTTTCAGTAGGAGTTATTCAACAAACAACAATAAGATAATCTGCAAGACCAGAGGTCAATCTTCCAACAAATTCAAAACCACACATAAACTCAGGCATGAAAAGGTTGGTAGAAACCCTTAGCCTTTGTTGGAGAATTTACTCTCTCTCTCTCTCTCTCTCTTAGGTTGTCTTCAAATATTGATTGCACAATTGTGTATGCCTTTTCTCCTTTAGAAACCTCTCTCATAAACATGAATGTACATTATAAATACATCATAAACTTGTTGGTATTTTGAATTTATTCACTATAGAATACCATAATCTTAGTCTCTCTTTATTTCCACAAGGACACATTCACGCTCATGGTATCATTTAAATGTTTTATTCATACACATGCACTACTCAAGCTATAATATTGCTTCAGTTATGATAGATTTTTTTTATCTCAAAAGACCCTACAGGTAGTTGACCAGTGCCCTGCACTAAATTTGACTCCATAAGGAATCATAAACTTGAAACCTTCTACACATCTATAAGCCTGCATCCTACTTGTTTTTTTCAAAAGTATTATAAACCTATTTATTACCTATGTATGCAAACTTACATGGTTGCTTAATTCCTCTACAAGATAACAAAACCTTAAAAGTATTTCACTCAAAAGTGATTTCTCCTGTAGAGAAAAAATTTCCACAAGTCACCCTAGACCTACACTTTATCGCCTACAGGAAACTAAATAGGATCCTCACACCTAGTTACTTTTTGAAAAAAATTTGTTTCATATTATATCTCTGGTCAAGAATATTGTAGCCTTTCATAAGAAAGTATAAGGATTAGCTTCTCTTCCCATAATGAGAAACCCTAACCACATTGCTTTCAAATAATTGAGGACAATCTCAAATAAAAAAATTGATACAATCATAATTGTAGAAAACATAGGATAACTCATGTTGTTGCTATATCAACACACCAACAGAAGGAATCACACAATTGCTTTATTTTATAAAGCTTCAAAAGGTGAAAATGGGGGTTAGGTTCAATAGAACAGAACCCACTCAAGCCTCCAAATTTTATGATAACCATGAAGTGGTAGAAATATTTCAGAGAATTCACTATTTAGACTATTTTGATAGGATAAGGGAATATGATGATGAGATTGCTTTAGAATTTGCACTAAATTTTCATAATATCAGAGGTCAAGAATTTGTGACTAGAGTTAGGGGATGGGGATTGGAGATATTGTTTGATGAGGCTTCTATAAGAATATTCTCTAGATTACCTATGGGTTTTCCATGGGACAAGGAGGAGAGACAAGAGTCCACAAATTCAAAGAAATTTTTCTTCCAAAGAAATGAAAATCCACAGGAAGACAAAAATGGCATAAAAGGGGAAATTCTACCCCATCCTTGGCCTAAGGTGGCCTACCAAATTATCAAATACATGTTCTATGAATGGATAACGAGTGTGGTTTATTCATATAATTTAAAAATCCTCCAGGAATTGAGGAACCTCTCCCACGAAAAACCAGAGGAGAGACTCAACATACCTTGTTTTTTTCTCTAGACCTTAAAATAAATGAGCACCAAGGTAAGGGGAGGAAAGAAGGACACACTATCACACCATGGTCTCATCAAGTTGATTTTTTTTTAGGCCTTGGGAAATATGAGATATAAATTCCCCTTGGTATATTTTATGGACATGGATAGACAATCCTTCTTGGGGGCATAAGAGGTCATGAAAGAACATAGCCATGAAGAAGAAGAATGTGAAGAACCAAGGAAAACAAAGAATACCAACAGGCCAAGATCCTCTAAATAGAAGAGTAAGAATAATAAAGTAATATAGAGGTTGCAAATAAATAGGTATTTGATACCTTGATAAATCTAAGGACACTTCCAACAAGCCTCTTGAAGTTAAAATAAAAATATCCCACTCAACAAAAGAGAAGATGGTCCTACAAGAAGAAAAAGTGCTCAACATAAACCACTCCTAAAATTATAACGCCCTTGTCTACCCCAATAAAAATTGAGGATAACTCTATTCCTACATATGATCCATAGGGAGAAGGGGAAACACCAAAAGAGGAAATAAAATCACCTCGGAAAAAGGATAAATCACCATAAAAGGAGAAGTCACCATAAGGGAAAGGGACATCAAGAGAGAGGAGATCAATAGGAAACCTTCTACATTACACCTTGTTGGAATTAGAGAAGGTCAAAATATAAGCTCTTGTTACAACTTTATTTTCCACCTGAGGGTCTCATGAAATACCCATTGATGAATTATGCTAAGACACACTCTTTTCCATGGGTTTTTCCTATTTTTTAGGATGGTCGCACTTGAACTATTTGATAGAGTGTGACTAGTTGTTGGTCAAGGAGAAAACCTAGGATCCCATTTGAGAACATTTTTGTACTCTTGGAAGTTTGAGTAATATCTTTTCTTGGGGTGATAAACCCATCCCTCAACTAGTGGAGGAGGTGGTTGAATTGGAATCTTTTGATTATGATAAAAAGAGAATATCTATAGTAAAGAGGACTCATAGGAATATGAATACCACTATGGAAAATGGTGTGTTTTGTACCTCAAAAGAGGTCATAATAGACATTAAGAAATCCAAGATGAACTAGCTTTATTTAGAAATACCGTCCATATAAAATGCCTCATTTTACAAGGCAGTCATAGAAGAAAGAGATATGGAATAAGCCAGTATTGAGATAGCCTCCCTCAAACACCAAGTGAAATACTATCAAGAAGATAGAGGGGTGGAAAACTTGAAGAAGACCTGATAGAAGAGCATGAAAAATGACTCAGAGTGCAAGACGATTTAGTGATGAAGGAAATTCCCCTTCAATAGGAGTCCCTATTGTTTGGGATTACATACAAGGAACTTCTTCAGTGGACCAAGAAGGGTGCTAGTATATTATAAAGAGTCGAATTCATCTGAGAAGTGAAAAAAGACAAAGGGGCGGAGGACCACAACATAGAGTTATTGTCGAATGAGAATTTAGCTCAAATGTATTCAATGGCAAAGAACTGGGAAAGGATTGTGGATGAGAAAAGATATAGATTGGAATAATAATAGGAGTATTGTCATAGAGTGTGGGAAAAACTGAACCAATCAATGGTTGATCTCTGGTTACCAACTTTCGTCTCTCCCATATAATTTTGGTTGACATATGAAGCATCAGTCGGTTTGGAGTGAGAATTCTACGAATACAAGGATGAGGTCATCAAAATAATCTTTGTAGAATGAGGACATGTACAAAGGTATGTCATTGATCAAGTCAATATCGTCAATCAATTGGAGTAGTTAGTTGGCATAATGCAAAAGTAAACTAGTTGATTCCAGGATAGCAAGAATGAGTTAAGTATTTTGATGGACCAACATTAGTTTCCTTTCAAGGATAGTTGTACCAATGTCTACTTTGAGTGGGTTGACTATGTGTATGAGCATTCAAGTCCAAAGGCTCCCATATCACTAGAGTCATCATGACTCAAGTTGTTGTTTATCTGTTTCATGTCACCGAGTTGGCTATTTTTAGTTGGTTAAATTTGTATAAATAATAGGGTACACCCCATAGTTAAGGACCTCTGGATTTTTTTTTGTTTTTTTGTTTATTGTACTAGAGAAATATTTGTTTACAATCAATAGAGAAGCTTCTCTGGAGCCCAGAAGCTGATTGGAACCATTGTGTACCCTGTGATCAAAGTGTGGATTGTTCTACACTCTATTGTTTGTTATTAATGTCTAGTAATAATTTATGTTCACCAAGTTATCTTGCAAATATTAAATACTTATTTCATCAGTTTCAAGTCTTACTCTTTAATATGCATGCAAGTGAACGTGTGGATTTAGTTTGATAATCAATAATTCTAGAATTATTTGTTGGTAACTAATAGGTCTATAGCCAAAAATTCACATGCATGTGTTATAACTGTTTATTAAATATTT